>OZ018328.1:144619536-144855195 GCA_963969495.1 Ceratothoa steindachneri | reverse complement strand
AGTTGGCGACCAGTTCCCTTTCTTTGCTAATCGTGGGAATGGTAGTATCCCAGCTTATCCATTAAATAGTCAGAGGATATCATAAACTAAAAAAATAAAATATATTTTTTAATGATAAAATAAAGTGGCTAAAACCAATGAATGCGCTACAAATAAAAAGTTTTGAAGTGACGTAGGAAAGTAAGGAGGTTTGCTTAAGTGCCTACATGTATCGCTTGGATCAATCTCATGCACAAATCTCTCAAATAGTCTTCCTTTCTCAGGGTCAGAGAGGGGATATTCCCCTTTGAACGGTAATTAACATGAAGCGACAGAGGAAATTTAATGGATGAAGTGGAACACAATCAGAACCTTCCAAAAAAGCGTCTATTTAGTTTACTGTCTCATAAGAGCAGTTGGATTTTCGACTGTCCATAGTCTCAATCTCATTCTTCTTTCACAGTTTCAAATAACAAGAAAACAAATGAAAAGAAAATAAATTAGAAAATTTGATTAAAGTATGTGTAAACAAAGAGAAAATATAAAATTAAATTTGGGTCGATCCAAATAGATGCGTCCACTCGTAGTGGTGATAAAAGAACAGATTCTAACTATGGGCATCTTATAGGAGTATTGCAATTGAATTTTAATCCACAGTTATATAGAGTGAATTTTTGGTCTACGATAATAAGAGGATTACCAACGAGGACATTTCTATTACTCTTTCTAGGATAATTAAATTGCATACAGTTTTAGGATTTGATAGACAAAATATGCAATATATAGGATAGGATAAGATTAATTAGGAAAACCGAGGAAGGAACACAATTAGAGATTAATGAACATACCCAATCATTACACTACAAATTCTGGCCGCGAGCTAAACAGAATTATTGTAAGAATGAGTTGCCATCATAAACTCAGATTACCATTCCAGAGCTGAAAATGGTGACAGAAGTTATGGATATGAATCAGAATAACCGCGTAGTAATGTAAACGCGCTTTATTTTTATTGATCTAATATTGAAGTAATAGTAATAGAGTTATTGCAGGAGGCGATAATTATAAGGAAATCATATAAGGAAAATTTTCACCCATTAAAAGAATAAACATGAATAAACTCTTAAACTATCAAATATAATTCTCGATTATTATTTTAAAATATCCTTGTCTTACACTTAAATATTGGCGATCTAGAGCAATTTAAAACCTGATGACCTTGCTAGGATCTGACCCTGCTCGACTATTTTACAGTCTGTCAACCTTGCATTCCTTTCACTTCATTGAGGTTAATTCTGAACTCTACATATGTCTCTAATATCGCTGTGTGAATGATTTTCTGGCTCAGTATCACGCATCAGACACACCAACACTACAATGAAGTTTTTAGCATCCCTGTTACATACATAAGGATGTAACTGCATTAGGTGTACAATAACAACGAATAAGACGAGAACGCTTGTATTTTTATCTACATATATGACACGCCCACAACGTTGTTAGCACATAACCAATGGCATTTATGCATGCACATAAAATGCCGAGCTTCGGGGTGAAACGATCACTCATTGTAAGTATCTTATATGATATTAGATGATATTTATATTATATAAAATTATATTAAAGGGAGACCTTGCACCTCTTCTGAATCTGCTTCTACCCTACAAATAATAATAATAAGCAAGTAAAGATATTTTTGAGACACAATATAAAAGTTTCAAACATATGAATCTTTAGTTATTTGCAAAAAGATACGTATATTAATTAGTCTTCCATAACTTTGTGAGAGAAAATTAAAGGATTGCCAAATTAGTGTACGATGACCAAGATTTAAAACTCTATATAAGTAAAGCTTATGCTGATGTTGATGAACAAATTGAAAGTTCTCAGCAGGTGAAAAACTTATTATAAAAATTGTTGTGTTCAAAATTACCAGAACGCTTAGGACCATTGTTAAGAGAATCAGAAGTGTTTGCAACGAAGTTCAACTAACTTTAGTTCAATTTTGTTTACGTTAGGACATTGTCTCGTTTGCTTTCGTCTACCTAACTTCTGTTAAAAATCTGTTGAGCTTCTTTCTGTCCGCCACGTGATCGTGAATCGGTTCGCTATACTTCAAAAGCTCTAAATGTCGTGCAATTAATGTTGGTCTCGATTGAACGTATAATGACTTGCCCTCACCTTCCCCTTTCTCTGTCTCTCTCCTTCTATTTATCTATCTATCTCTCTCTCTCTCTCTCTCTCTCTCTCTCTCTATATATATATATATATATATATATATATATATATATATATATATATATATATATATATATATATATATATATATATATATATATATATATATATATATATATATATATATATAATTAGGTAAAAAGCCATGTTGTATGCAGGTTATTTTGAAGTCCACAGCTGTGGCAGAGTTATTAATTTTATCTTGTATTTTCCTAATATTTCTTACAAGTATTTTCACGGGGTTTCGAGGCGAAAAAAAACATCCGCGAATGGACAGAAATGGAATTATACTTGGATCTTGGACCTTGTACATAAAATGTGGTGAGATTTAGGGAGAGATAGAGAGAAATATAGTAAGAGAGGAAAGTGGTGAAATAGGCTGATTTTAAACAATAAAGGATGTGTAGGAGACAGAATAATTAGATCCCTGGTGAAAGCTTTTCTTATCAGCAAGCTTGTCAATTTGCTCAACAGTCTCCCTTAGTTTAATCGTATTGAAGAAAATCTCCATTCATTACCTTTGAGGAAAAGAAGAATTCTCTTCCGTGGAATTACGAGAATTCCCACATTTCCCGTCGAACGTCATCTTTGAAGATTAGCTATCTTCATCGGAAGGTTGGTTCGGATCGTGTCCCATTTCATTTATTCGGATTGGTCCCCACCTGCTTCATTGGATCGTTCCCCACTTGTCTCATGGCAAAAAGGAGCTTCCTCGAAGTCACCGACTCGTAAGACTAAAACCCCCTCCATTAGTAGTATTGTCAAGTTCCTCCTACTGATCTGAGCCTAGTAACATTAATCAATTAATTCTATTTGAGAATCCCCCCCTTATAATAATTATCAAGAGTCTATTTTAATTTAAATAATTCCCTTTTGCCTAATATTATTCTTATTTTTAATCATTATAAAGAAAATTATATTTTGTTGTTTCATCTTTAACTAACCTTGAACGATACTCTCGGCCTATTTAAGTAAATCTCGCCAACCAATTATGCACTCTGTCTGATTATTAAGGATTTCAAACCCAACGCCCTACAGTGTGACCTCCTGGTCGGTCGTTTATCCCTGAGAACAGTCCTTCAACGGTTCCCGCTGCAGTAGGTGATTAAGTTACCCCCACATAAAATAAAGGTAGTGTATGGTATAGAGCGGCTGTACCACGACACTCATATAAATATGATTTAATTCGACCCATCAGCTCCTCCCTCCTCCGAGATGAAGTGACGTTTCCTGAATACAAATCTGCACACGAATCTGAAGTTCATTTAATCCAAAGAATCAGATCGATCAATTAATTGAGGTAAAAGTAGATTACTTTTTCACCCTTATAAATAAGGAGATACTTTTGATGGGCAAATGTGTGAAGGTTTAGTGGAAAACTAGAGAGCAGCAGGTGCTCATTTTCTCCATTCTTGCTTTCACGTCTCAAAAAAGACCGGTTTCTTTTTGTGTAGAGAAGCGTAAAGGTGCATTTTATCTTCATTAGTTACATATCAACTAAAAAGGGAAAGATGAAAAACACAATTAACTGCTTGGCTGATTTGCGTCTTCTCGGATTTGTTGCCCTCCCACCCTCTCTCCACCAAATGTCTGATTGATTTAATCGGAATAATCGTCGAAGACAAATGGCTCGAGTACTCGGGAGAAAGCCTATTTTCGCCATGATTAATACGATTATCTGTCATGGCACTAAGGCAATTTGTTAGACCGGGATCTCCCAGTCATGTTTCTGACGTATTCGAAACGCGTTTATCTCCGTTCTCTGGTTTGGAGTTTAAGGGCGTCGCTAACTTGTACCCAAAAGATTAAGACAAGATTCTACCTCGAATTTACAGCCAAATACCACGAGGGCGTAGAGCAGGGGCGGGCAATCTCCGACTTGCAAAGGGCTAACGTCTGGCGTGCTACCGGGCTCGGCATTAATATTGCAATCCGGCCCACGAAACCCCAGCAAAGACATTCTCGTGACAGACATGCACGCGCACATCACCGCCTTTGAGGTCGAGCTGCCCTTGTGGGAGTCAATTGGCTATTGGTCAGTTTGTGCATTTTCCTCGCCTTTCTGCTTGTGCCATTGATGATGCGGACAAGAACACTTGCGTTAGTGTCGTCGGCTCTCTGCGAGAGTATTTTGCCCCCGTTTCGCAGGACTCAGACCGCTCGCTGCAGACTTCAAGCTTTTCACCGCCCCTTTTGACTTCCCCAGGGACGACACCCCTGCCCCCCTGAATATGGAGTTAGTAGAGCTGCATTACAATGATGAACTGATCGTGAAGTTTCCAGTTCTTCTATGCTGTCTTTCTTCCGCAACCCCATCCTCCCTTCTAGCAATTTTCAAAAATACATTGCGCATGTTCTAAGCATCATGGCCATGTTGGGCAGCACCTACTGTTGCGAACATTTCTTCACCAAAATGAAGAAGACAAAGTCTCGCATTCGCTGCCAATGCTAGGACCGCTACCTCTATGATATTCTTCTGTTGTGTAGCTCATCCCTTCGAGCTGGACATCGAAACACTTCTTCCTGGAAAGCAGCACTAGCCGTCTCACCGATTTAAATGTTTTTCAATAAAACTCTTTTATAATGTATTCTAGCATATATATATATATATATATATATATATATATATATATATATATATATATATATATATATATATACATATATATAAATATATATATATATATATATATATATATATATATATATATATATATATATATATATATTTTGAAGTTATCTATGGAACATTCTGTCTTGCATTGTATACTATGATTTCTAATTACAGAAGTTTCCTTCTTAGACAATATTTTTCCAGAGCGATGGCTTATTCCCATGTTTTTGGCGTATCACCCATCTTCAGGTTCAATGAAGTTCAGGAACTTCCTCGAACCTGAAGATGGGTGATACGCCAAAAACTTTGTTCCATAAATAAATCACATGTACCTCAGCCTCCTATGTGTCCTTACCTTCACCGTGAAATTGAAGATTAGACTGGTCAGCAGCAACTCATATGACTATATTTACAAGAAATATGGACCTGAAGGATTAAAGTACTGCCGACTTTTTTCCAGGCTATCGAGAAGGCTTAGAAAATCTTCTCTTGACTGTAATTTCCTTGAGATTTGTCGTAATGGTAATGTTTATCCCAGTTTTATTTATTTTAAGCTTTATCGGAAATAACTTTATCATTCCGAATTTTATAAATCTTCTCTGGATTATTTGTTAAACCATGAAATTGAATTTAAAGTTCGGTCATACGAGCACCTATTGGTTGATTTTGAACGCTTCAAAATTAATTTACGCACTCTTTTTTTATTTTTAGATTTCATATGCTTTCTTATCCTAAATAACCATGATATTTCAGGGTATTATCAGCAAGTATCTAGAATTCATAACAAAAAACTCCACAAATTAGGCCTTGGAAAGCCTGATCTTTTCTCCAATGGTAATAATGTAAAAAATCTATCTAGCTATCGCCTGTCTTCACGAGAGGAGTTTCTATTGTCTTTGGGTTTCCAATTTAAATTGCCTAACTTAAGAATCAAATATCCTTCCTACTATTTATACTTTGAAAATTTCCTACATGACATTCGTAAATTACCCATAAACTATGACTTCAGTAGATTCAAATCTGACTTCTCAGAAGTGGCACACGAATTTTATCGCAAACTGAAGAAATTGAAAAGATTTTCTCTTATGTTCAGAAACAGTGATATTAAAACGCTAAGTTCCCTATCTAATAATCCAGATATTGTCATTACCAAACCTGATAAAGGAAATGGAGTTGTTCTATTAAATCGAACTGACTATGTACACAAAATAGAATCCATACTTGCAGACACTTCAAAATTTAAACTGCTCTCAGAAACACCTACAAAAATATCTCTAAAACTAGAAGATAAAGTTAACAGAGTTCTGTTAAATCTAAAATCCACTAAAGTTATAGACCAACAAACTTATGATTGCCTACATTCTAGTGGTTCTGGGTTAGACTTATTATACGGCCTCCCTAAGCTACACAAAGCTGGTGTTCCTCTCCGACCAATTCTGGCTTCCTATTCTCTTGCAACTTTTAACCTTTCTAAATATGTTGCTAAATTGCTCTCTGGGTTAGCCATAGGTCAATACACCATAAAAAACAGCTATTCTTTTGTTAATGAATTATTGTCACACAATTTTGCACCCTCAAAAGTCCTAGTCAGTTACGATGTATCCTCACTATTTACAAATGTTCCTGTTAATGAAACAATTGATATTATTTCAAATCTAATTTTTAACAAAACAGGCACCTTTCACAATTTGTCTCGTAAAAAGTTCAAGACTATTTTAGAAATGATTTTTAATGAGAATTATTTTTTATTTAATAACAAGCTTTACCAACAGATAGATGGAGTAGGAATGGGATCACCAATTGCTCTAATAGCAGCTAATATTTTCATGATTCATCTTGAAAATAACTTTATGAAACATTGCCCTTTAGATTTCAAACCCATATTTTATCGTAGGTATGTTGACGACTCCTTTGCTATTTTTGATAATATAGAACATGCCCACCATTTTTTAAATTTGTTTAACTCTTATCATCTCAACATTAAATATACCATTGAATTAGAGAGTAACTATCAACTTTCTTTTCTAGACGTCATTATAGAAAAAACCGACAAACTAACTACCTCAATATACAGAAAGCCTACCTTTAGTGGCCTAGGAGTCAATTTTTTCAGCCATTGTGACTTGTCACACAAACTCAGTGCAATTAAATCTCTAATATATAGAGGTTACCATCTCTCCTCCAATTATTCCCTAATGCACAATGAATTCCAGACTCTAAAGTCTTATTTTAAAAATAAATGTTACCCCCCCCCTTTGGTTGACAAACTAATCAATAATTTTCTTACCAAACTTTACTCTCCATCCTTTCTCTCATATAATGTTACCAAAAATGAAAAAAATTTCGTAGTACCAGAAATGGGACCTTACAATAAATTATTCACTAGAAATTGCAACAAATTACTTAAAAAATATTTCTTTCATACCAACTTCAAAATCACTTTTGTTAACCCACTTTCCATAGGAAGTTTTTTCTCGTCAAAAGACAAACTTCCCCAGAAATGAGCAGCCGTGTTGTTTATGCTTTTACTTATCCTTGTTGTTTGCAAGGAACCTATATTGGGAGTACGGTTCGCTCATTGAAAGAGAGGTTTTAACCTCACATGGGAATAAGCCATCGCACTGGAAAAATATTGTCTAAGAAGGAAGCTTCTGTAATTAGAAATCATAGTATACAATGCAAGACAGAATGTTCCATAGATAACTTCAAAATAATTGGTCATAATAACAATGAATATATATATATATATATATATATATATATATATATATATATATATATATATATATATATATATATATATGATTACTTTGGGTATTTGATTGTCACTCCGGCCCGCGTCCTGCTCCAAAAAGTCTCATCTGGCCCTCTCTCTGAAAAGGTTGCCCGCCTCTGCTATAGAAGATCATGGGAGGGTGAAAGACGCCGCCGGCAACTGAGTTGAAAGGAAGCATCTAGGAATTATTGCGGGGAGGAATACGTAAGAATGGAAAAGAGAGGAACCTTAAGAAGATCAACTCACACTAAGGGTAGTTGATGGAGGACAAACCTTTTTTTTTAATTTATATCGCAATAGCAACGAGGCAACATCACGCAGAAAGTTATTGAGATGCCTGTAAAGGAAGTAGCAGAGGTAGAATAGATAAAATTTGTGGAAGACATATAATTACACAGCTTTATACAGGCGATGGGGCCAGGAGGATAAATTGAGAGTGTTAAGGTTGAGAAGACGAAAGGTGCTGCAGATGTCAGCTGCCGTAAGGTTGCTCCTGCTACATACATCATCCTTTGTTGCTTCGTTAGATAATAGATAAGATAAAGAAAGACTAATGAAGTAGAAAGTAATAAAGGAGAAATAATTCAGGTGTGTAAAATGCCAAGAACCCAGTCAGAACCAAGAAAGAATGGTAGAGGAGCCCCCCCCCCTTCGATAGGCCCCACCAGGGGCTTAAAGTTGATACGCAACTAGCCAGCAAAATTAATCGCTGGGCGAGAAAATCGGTTGAGAAATGACTTGTAAAAAAGGGGTGAATTTTGGTTCAAATGGAATTGTTAAGAAAGAATTCAGCTCAGGAAACTTCAATCATGTTTAAAATGCCCTGGCTACTGCGGCAAAAATGGTGTGCCGCTACTCCAGGTAGAGGAGTAACATTCTAGACATGGCACCCACTTTTGCGAGGAATGGTAAACAAACTGTGGGTTTAGAACAATAAAACTTTTTGTTTAATGGCAAATTTCCGTGAGTCTTGACACATGAAACTCCTGGACGCACAAAGGGCATTCCTGGAGAGTGTATAGGATCCAGTGACTGGTGTAGACATAAAACTTAGAAACAGGACAGCAACAACGAAGATTTTGTTAATCAGAGTAAGGTCAAATTATATGCAGGTTTTAAGTTAGATTATTTTCATAAAATTCAAATGATTTTAGTTATTCTTTAAAAGTTTCTTCAAACTCAGGCTCTTTGCTGCTTCAAAAGATGACACTGGCAATGTAAAGAAAATCCATTGAAAAAGCATAGTGAATTACTTTTATGATTTGTATCGGACACCCAAACACATATGTTCTGGATTTCTTTCATTCGATTAACAATTAATAGCAAAAATAAACGTTGGTTATCATTTTCCTTCTTTTTTCATTCTTCGTGTGATTGCATACCAGCTACAAACCCAACACTACAATGTATGCACTTAACTCCTCCTCTATTCCCACAGTTTGCACAGAACCCGTAGAGCTCTGTTTATTGCCAGGTGGCATTTCTTCAGCAATAGCAGTAGCTTTTACCATGTTTATTAAAGTATCATTACATTTGATCACTCTATACATTTGGGACAGCTGCATTTAGAATACATGCTAAGTTATTCTTGAAACAGATAACCCATGTTCACACTCCTTGGTGTATTTATCATTCACTGAGGATTTTCCATATAGCTACCCTTGTTTACCTAAATCATTGAACGTATACGTGTGTGTTTGTATGTTGTCAGTATATACTGTATTTTGTTTTAGATATCTACTTTACGCATAACCAGTGGAAATGTGTGAATGGAAAACTATGAACAGTTTCACCTTTCCTCTACCAAATGCATCAAGGTGTGAGTGTGCTGCTGAAAGATTTAAAGTTAAAGCTAACTTTGCTAACTGTGTTGGTACATTGGATATTAACCTTAGCAAAGTGGTTCAATGTTTATTAATTGCAAGTACGTCTCTTCTGCCAAGGTGTTGCCAACGTGTAATTCTAGGTAACTAAAGGTTTACTTTTCTTGATATTTGTTCCTTTGTTCAAGAAAGTGACAAGAATCTTACCAAGAATAGTAAATTATATGATAATCAAATAATAACAATTAGGTAGGAGTGTATTTATGCTGCTGTTTTGCCGTCATATCATATGATGCACTCTTTTGGTAAGAAATCTGAAAACATCAAGAAAATTGAAATAACTACTTCATTCTCCTGGTCGTAGAAACATAGAATTTGCCTTTGTCACTTTGAGCAAAAATTGCGAAGTTTTGATTGAGCCAAATAATATTAATGTGTCTTCAGTAGAGGATATCATAAGGGTGAGCTGTATCATACATAACTCAATCTTGAGTAGAGCCGGTTACAGCTTGAAGAATCTCTGAGTAGAGAGATATTTATTATGATTTGGAAACTAGATGAATAAAAATGGTAAGGTTTCACCACCTTTCTGCACTCATTTAATATACATATTATTTCTTAATGAAGACCTAGAGGTTAATTTCGGATCGGAGCCAGGGCTAAATATAGCGTATGGTAGCCAACGTAATGGTGACTCGAGACGGCCATCCATCCCGCGACTTAGTAGGGGAAGAATCTCAGTTATTTCAATTCAGGTTATGCTTGTCGACGAATTTATGGGAGAAGATTGTCAAGAGCTCCTTACAATCGTGCCCCTGTTACAAGAGTTGTCCTGATTCATATCTTCTGGTGGAGTACTCGGTGAACTCGGTGAACTCATGCTCTGCGAGCACGCGACTTGACACACTAAATGTGTCTTCTCAGTGTAATGATGTGCTGGTGGCAACAGCTTGGTCACACATGAAAAACACCACTTGCCCCCAAAATGTAGCTCCGCCATAAGAGCTAGTTAAGAGGCTACGTCGTTTAGGTTATATTTCAATTAATATAAACATATAGAGGAGTCATGCAAATGGTCCCTTAGGCAGCTTCAAAGTGGGCATCAGCTGTGTTGGCGAACACAATTTTAATTTTGTGAAAAGCTACCAGTTAGTATTAAATGGTCATCTAAGTGATTTTAGTGAAGATCTCAAGATGCTGCTACCATGATATAAATAACCACATCCATAGGCGGTGGTTTCATCAAGTTCTAAATCAGTAAAAATAATATATATATATATATATATATATATATATATATATATATATATATATATATAAACGAGGGGTGGTCAATAAGTTTGGCGAATCGGTAGGGCAGTACAGAGAAAGGGGGATGGCTGTTTTTGTGGGGTTATTAGGACAAGTTATGAGAAGGCCGGACCTGCAGCCACACGCTACTTCCTTGTCTATTTAACAAGCAGTAGCTGGCCGCAGATCATCAGTTATGAATTTTTCAACCATTGAGAAGGTTGAGCACCGCGCAGTGAACAAATTTTTGACCAAGGAAGGCAAAAATGCAAAAGAAATCAATGAACGCATGGTTGCAGTGTACACTGACCCTGCCCCTTTCTATGCAACCATTGCTCGCTAGAATAGGGAGTTCCACCATAGTCGTGAGACCCTTGAAGATGACCCCCGTCCAGGACACCCGTCAGACGTGACCAACGCGGACAATGTTGGCCGTGTGGAGAGGAGAAAACCACAAAAATCGACGGGTCAAGGTCGAAGAAATTGAGCGAGAACTTGGAATATCATATGGAAGTGTTAGCAACATCATCCACGACAATTTGGCCATGAAACCTCACGCCCTATGATCGACTTCAACGTCATCAAAGTCCACAAGGCAGAATTTCACAAGCTGCCCTGCGCGAGTGCGGATTCGAGGAGCTCTACCATCACCCCTACAGTCCCTATCTGGCCCCTAGCGACTACTTTTTATTCCGCCAGCTCAAGGCTGCACTGCGTGGACGCCGGCTTGGGGACGATGGAGATTTCCAGCTCACCGTCCAGGAGTGGATTGAACAGCAATCGACAGATTTCTGGTTGTCTTAAATTCGAAGCCTCATGGACAAGTGGCGCAAGTGCATTGAAGTCGAGGGTAATTTTATTGGAAAATAATAAAACACTTTTGCTCATATCTCGTTTCCTTATATCCGAATTGCAAAACTTATTGACCACCCCTTGTATATATATATATATATATATATATATATATATATATATGTGTGTGTGTGTGTAGTAAGACTACAATTCATTTACTCGCACTTACACAAGAACTCTTATACACGGGGTTTTCTGTTACTCTTCAGTCAAACATCCTTCTTCCATTTCACACTAACCTTGGTAACACGACACTGGAATTTTTACTTGCGTGCTAGTCTACTCGTGGGTGTCTTTACATGTCACTATATCGGTCGGTGAGTCCCCATTTTGCTTTTTTATTTGTAATAATATTGTAATTACTTGTCCGATTTTAACGAAATTTGAATTCCGTATGTTGTTTTACAATTTCCTTCGAATGATATAATTGCCAAAGTCCTCCGAATGTTCGCCCGGGAATTATATTCTTTTAGCAATAACTCATAATTGTTTGAACCATTCAAACGAAATTTGAAGCCCTTATGTTGTTTTACATTCCCTTTCGAATGATATAATGGTTAAGGTCCTCCCAATGTTAGTTAAGGAATTATTTTGTTTTGGCAATAACATCATAACTATTCGGCCCATTCTAAGGAAGTTTCAAAGCCTTAGGTTGTTTTACATTCTCTTTCTAATATAATAATTTACAAGGCCCAGCTATGGTTAGTCCGGGAATTATTTTGTTTTGGCAATGATATCTGAAATATTTGGCCAATTCTAATGAAATCTGAAAGTCTAATGTTGTTTTACATTCTATTCTTAATGATAGAATTACCAACGTCCTCCGAATATTATTCGGAGAATTATTAAAAGTTTTGAAGGTCGTAAAGGCATTAATCAGAATAAGTGAGAGCACGGGACTTTTTACTCAGCAAACCTTGTTTTTATCTGTTTATTAACGCCAACCCACTAGACATAGAATCCTGTAAACCATATTTTCCGATCTTCCTCTAGACCATTTTCAATCCATTTCTCAGCAATTATCTATACTTTCATATAAATTCTCTGATTAAGAATAGAGTTAATTTCTGCTCTCTCTCTCTCTCTCTCTCTCTCTCTCTCTCTCTCTCTCTCTCTCTCTCTCTCTCTCTCTCTCTCTCCCTCTCTCTCTCTCTCGCTCTCTCTATCACTCTTTCGAACACAATAATAAACATTCGCTTTCAGACAAAGATTCTCCACGAAAAACGCGATTGCTAATCAAAACAAGTTACGGCAAATTCCTTTACACATAAATATTTAGACTATAATACATTAGAATGCACCCCTTCATATCAGATCAAGAGGCACAAATGTTTTTTTTATTTTTGTTTACATTGTACTCCATCTACCGAGGAAGGACTTTTAATTCAACTATAGTACACACATTAACCTATTCAAGCTGTTTCGCTTGAAAGGATTCACAAATTCACAACTAGGCATCTCATGTGTTAAAACTCTTCTTTAGATCCGCGTTCATATTCACTTCTTTCACCGAAAAGGGACTTGACGACCGGGTCCGATCATTTGCCTTACCAAACGTCAAGTTCCAATAAACTTAATTTAGTAAATTGTTTAGAAATCCAAAATAAGATTTTATGCGGGAAAACACCTCAGAAATTGAATCTAATTCCTAATTTGGATTCATACACAAGACAAGATCTATTTTTTCCGATTGAACAACTAAATTCCTTTTTTCCTATACTGAACTGGTGCCCCCGCCCCAATCGAGGAGTAATACCTTCTCACACCAGAAATACCTTCTCTCACCACAAATTCCTTCTCCCGCCATATATATATGAAAAAAGCTCACAAAGTGCACGTGAGTCAAAGTTATGCAGATAAAACCACAAAGGAAAAGTGAAAAACGATTCCGAGTGCTTACTCATTAGCAAATTTAAATCTTTAAATGCTTCCCTTCCGTACCTCAATGGTGTTATTAAAACCCACAAACCTGATAACACAATGCATTCCATCATTAGCTCTTTCTGGTGTTTTTCCTATACCCTATCAAAATGGTTACCCTCTCTACTAATCCTTTTGGTTGGAACCATTTCCAATTCACATATTATTATTGATACGCACCTCATTAGTAAACTTAATCAGCTCCCCTACCCTGATAATTTTAGCATGGAGAGTTTCTATCCTTGTTCCCTCTTTACTAAAGTTTCCGTACCCGATCTCTTGAATTCCCTTGAAGTTGCTTCCCCTATACCCGCTTCTACCCTAATTAAACTCATTGCCCTTTTCATTAACAATTTCAAATTAACCTTCATTGGAAATTTTATCACCAAATATTTGGAATGGCAATGAGGAATTGTTTGTTTCCTCTACTCGCAAACCTATACATGGACTTCTTAGAATCTATGTAGAATACTTCGTCAAATTAATAGCCTGGATACGATATGTTGATGACATCCTTTGCCTTTGGCCTTTTAATTTAAATATTAATACATTTCTTAGTAAATGAACACCTTAATCCCCTCGATTAAATTTACTTTAGAAGCTGAAAATATCGCACACTCCCTTTCATAGCTATTCTAATTCATTGGCCAAAGCATTGTTTCAAATATGAAATATATAGAAAATCCACAGCCATAGACTCTTTTATGCACTTGTATTCTAACCACCATAATAACATCAAACAGAAGGTTTTCTCCTTTATGTTTTTGCGTGTCCATACGATTGTCTCACCAGAATAACTAGAGAAAAAAGTCGATAGAATATATAAAATAGGGATAAATTTGTGCTACCCTTTGTACTTTCTCGACAATTGTTATAAGTACGCCAAACGTTCCTATTATGAAATAAATGTTAATATCACTAAGTTCCATGCCAAAAATTTATTACTTCTACTCTATAACCATAATTTCGTTAAATTACCTTGTTTACTTAAGCCTCTTATCATAAATGTTATTTTTAAGTAAGAGACTACAATTTATTACATCTTGTCAAAAACTCCCCCCACTGACCTTGCATTGCTTATTCAATAGGCTGAAACAACTGCAAAAAATGTTATTATGGACAAACCGGAAAAGAACTAGATGTTCGAGTTAAGCAACATCAAGCCAATGTACGTAATCACTGTGAACAACCGGCGCTTTTTCTACATATGTACAATCTTAACCATAGCATTTACTGGAACAGTACCAAACCAGTCATAAACTGCAGTAATTATATTTCGAGAAATATACTAGAAGTAATCTCTATTAACGCGTTCCCAAATTTTAATCTTAGGCCTGGTTTGTTCACGCTAGACCCAATTATCACTACATACATAAAATCTCAATTAAAGTTGTTTCACAATTTTGTACCCCCTAATTAATGTTCAGAGGTGGGTAGTCTAATCGCCCCTTCCACTATTTAAGAAAATGTATGTCTAGCCTCCTGTTCATTCCTTGAAAAGGTCTTTAAGAATAAAGACGAAAGCGCTCGGAATCGTTTTTCCCTTTCCCTTTGTGGGTGTATATATATATATATATATATATATATATATATATATATATATATATATATATATATATATATAATAAATATATATATATATAAAATTATGATTTAGAAATTTCAAAGAATTCTCGAATTTACAAGGGAGAGCTAGATCGGATAAAGTAAATTTTCGATTCCCTTCAAAAATCAGGAATAACAATTAAATTAGTTGATTGAAATACAGATTTTTGTCTTCTTTTTTAAAAAGGCTGGATTAATAGTTATTTTCTCGTGACTGTGAGATCTCATTCCGAGGGTTTTGATGAAGAGCTAAGTTATCTTCCAAATTTCATTATTAACCGCAAAATTATGATTGGCCAATTGCAAATAATTCTAGATTTTACAATGCCGAGCTAGATTGGATAAAAGTAAATTTTCCATTCTCTTCGAAAAGCAGAGATAACAGTTTGAATGGCTGATTGAAACACAGAATTTTGTCTTACCTAGAAAGGCTGGATTATGCGCTATCTTCTCGTGACTATGAGAAGGGTTCGTTCGGAGCACTCTGATGAAGAGCTAAGTTAACTACAAAATTGCTTTCTTGACCGCATATATGTACAGTATTTTGGTAAGGGGGCACTTTTTATGCAGGATTCATTAAACTTGACATCAACGACGCATTATTTACTTTTGGCTGCAGCTTTCTTATAGCTTTGACTATAGTCGAAAACAGATTGCTCAAGCGAGGAAAATTGCTCGGGAGAGGCATAAATTTATTTGCCTAGACGTCTTTTGACCTAACAGTAGATCATCTTAGGGGCAAAACATGAAAATACATGGATTTGTTCAAAAATATGTTTTTGAACAAAAAATAGATGTTGGGTACATACAAAAGAAGGAAAAGGTCAAAGTAAATTCTTGTTCCATGAGGGGGCGTTGCAGATTCTGGCGGTGAGTCGTTGGCAGGATAGTCTCTGGCTGAAGTTGTGTATTGAATGAAGGTCTGTGTTAGGAAATCATAACTGATTCCGCCATTCGGAGTCTTCGGCGGTCAGGATCACGGAATATTATGGAGGTGTTTTGGGAGAGCGTTTCTCTTGTAATTGACGTATGATGCGTTGCGGCATCTCGCTTAATAGCCCCACCCTGGAGGTGCATCGTGAACCTGCGCGACAAGGTTGTAGAAGTCATGCCCCTGTATTTAGAGTCGCGGTGAACGCTGTAACCGACATTGATGAGTATTTATACTATAGGTTGACTGATTGTAGAGGGTTCGTTGATGGGAGAAAACTGTTCTTCAGGGCGAGGATTCGTGTTTTTCTGGTCTTTTAATATATGACCAACTTTATTTAATGCTCAAAGTTGGTTGGAGAAACGTTGCGGGGGAAATTGGCTTTGATAATGTTCTCGTCTTCCTTATAGCCTGTGTTTATTGTTGCAGGGTAGTATATGTTATTGATGTGAGGTTTACTGATCTGTCCGTCGGAAGGAGGGTAGAGCTTATCTAACCTCCTTCTTATAAATAGTGCTGTTCAAAAGTGATTTCTCTTCCAAACAAGTTGGACTGAAGATGATAAAAGGGGAAAATGATTATATGTAAAAGCAATACAAAGTGTTGATTACTTTTATAAATTCCTAGCCAATCTTTCACTTAAGTCGTTATTTTATAGGACTTACACCAAACGTATGCAGATAATCAAAGGAGGTCATTAATAAAGCTCGCTGACCCTAAATGTGTGTGAGGGCACAAAGTGTGAGTTGATACATACTAATTCCATTATACCCAAATCCGTTAATATCACCGCTAACTGCCTTCCACTTGAAGGCAGTTAGCCGTTAGCAGGCCGCAGCCTAATTCACCAGGGTCACTTCCGTAGCCGTGAATAGAAGTCACTCTAAATTCTACGTTGCTTCTAGTAAATGAAAGGTTTCTAAAGAGTGGGGGATAGATGGTAACAATAAGGAAAGTCCCTCCGATGTCCTTCGTCTCTTTGTGATAAGATGATAAATGGTTATTGCATTGATGGTTTATCATGGTTCAAACCACTTACAAGTGCCTTTGAATGGCGAAATGAGTCTCTTGACACTATATGGCGCCATTCAGCAACAAATCGAAAGGAAGATTTAAAATCTCCTGGTTAAATAACCATATGTCCCTTGGTCATATGGGTCATTTCATGGCTATAAATGGGTAACATTAAACTTTACTCCTTTTTAAAAAAAATGAAGCATTGACCTGGTGCTTCGCTGCAGGTAAATCAATTTTCTTTATTATATATGGGGCTTCTTTAACAATTTACGCATTCCTTTGTTTGATTTGTGTTTTGTTGCTTACAGTGATATACATAAAATTGAGGTATTAATGCTCTTGCATAATTATTAATACCTTATTATTTTCATTCTCCAAGTAATATCACACTTCGGCACAGGGTGTATTCCCTGTATAAAGATGATCCCTGAATTCATGTCATGCAGGAATATTTTGTCTTTCGGTGACATTTCTATTCTGACATCCAAAAATGTGACTATTTATTTGGATTTAACAAATAAAAAAGTGAAAATTATGACCAACTGAATAAATATTTCCTTGGCGATGTACGGAAAAGAATTTGAGTTTATTAAATTCAATTGTATGCATAATGCAAAACTTTCCAATTACGCATTAATATTTTGCCCTGTTAGGTTTTCCGGTGCGATATTTGATTCTAAACATATCAGAAGTAATTCTGAAGTGAAATATCCCGATGCAGTATTTTATTGTCAGAGAAGGCTGAAGTAGCGGAGAAAACTACACTCTTTCACTATCATTAAACAAAATCAGATGATATTTTCTGGATTTTCTCAAGCAGACATGGCGTCTAGGGAGTAAATGAGATACTAGAAAAATGAGTTCCTTTGGGGCAAGATACCCAAGCAGTTTTTCGCTATATTGCAAAGATGATCTTTTCTGGGAATATGGGAAAGACAGTAAAGGCACTTGCTGAGTATTGCTTATGCATTCTTTGGCTTTGCTTAATGCTACTAAAGTCTTCTTGTCAATGGTGAAAGTAATCACCTAATACTTAATCTGCACACGTCAGTAGCAGTTAACTGGTGAGAATTTGATTTATCGGAATCTTTGAATGCCACAAATAATAATACAAAAATAATTTTTATTTATTATAAAACATTTTGAAGAGATAGACCTATACATAACGCCTGTTTACCAGCTAAAGTGTATCTTCAAGGCAAGTTTGAAACAACAAAGAAGGACAGGAAGGTAGAGCAGCAATGAAAATAATTCCATATTGCAGAAACATTTATCAAGAATGCACGAGCACCCATGAGGTACCGACAACTAAGCGGACCAAACAGTAAGAAAGGAGAGCTCAACCTAAAACTCAGGATAGGTTCAGTGAGAAACAGAGGTAGGTGATTGGTGCAATGGTGAAGAGAGCTGCTCTTTTCTACAATAAAAATTCTTTAAACTTGATGAGATAATTTATGCTGTACATTTTTCTAAAGGACTCTGAGGTATTTATACCAGACAACACCATTTTAGAAAGAACTATATCTTTCATTTTATCCTTCGTCTTTTCTGATCCCACCAATTACTGGATCGATAGGTAAAGTTATTGCTCTTTTGACGTCCGTCTTTGGCATTGTTTTTGGCTACATCCCGTCCTTTGTGGACAGTGAAATGCATGAATGTTAAATTTGCTGTCCATTTATCCATAACCTCTTTTTCGCATCAGTAGTCGAATTTCTCGAAGAAAACTAGCTACATCTACTCCCAGTATTACACTAGTAGGTTATCATTTATATTTGTCTATCACAAACTTGCAACTAGAAATATTGTTATCATTGTCTTTTATGATCTTTTATTCATTAGGTTTATACTTTGTGGGATTAGCCAGTTTACTTTAGAGTCACATTAGTAAAAAGATTTTGAGTCAAAAGAAGATAATTCAGTTTCAAAGGAAATCGATTATCCATTTCCATAACTCTTCAAAAGATTCGTGTATCTATAAAATTTTGTGCGAATTAACAACCGATCCGGTTTAGTTGTATTGATCGGATTATGTAATAGGTAGGATACTGGCATCAAATTCCAGGATTCAATAGACCGAGCGAAAACGTCCACAAAATGGACGCGCAATGGTATTATTAAATCCCAGCAGCTTTCACTCATATAAAATAAATATCTAAACTTAGAATAACGAAGTAAGAATATATAAATTAATTAGCATATATACATTTAAATGCAAAATAAGGAATGTAATATCTTAGCTAATGTATATATATATATAGAGGGCAAGTGAGTGCAGGAGAAGCAAAGTGAGAGAGGTCAAAATGACCTGTATTAATGAGAAAACGCGTAAAAATATTTGGCATCTCAGAATAGATTCATCGAAAGAGGGATGTCTACAAAACACCTGAATAAACATACCCGCAAGCCAAAAGGAATTGTATCACAAAGATGTGACAAGTGCAGCCTGTTATATTGATAAAACTTGGGATATGCAAGTAATATGACTTACACAGCTTTCATTAGGTCCGCCTTCTAAGAAATAAGCATATATATATATATATAGTCTGAGCAGCACCGTTAGGATAATTATTTTATTGTTAAGATTACTAGAGTAGAGTTGGTAAGAAGATCATCTCGTTCACGTTCTCCCTTTTAAGTTCACCAATTCTTGCAGCTCCAGATTTACTACTTCGCGTTGAATATATATATATATATATATATATATATATATATATATATATATATATATATATATATATATATATATAGACTACTACTCACCCGCAAATAACTTCGTGACGTGCCGCTTTCCCAGTTATAGGCCAATATTAGGAAAAAGTTTATTTTTGCAACGTCCTTCTTTACCTCGATTAACTTAGGGTAAGCCAGCTGAAATAGACGGATGAATAAGAAATGTTTCAAATCCTGGTTAATGAAAGTGCAACGATAATGATAAGGCTTGGAGATAGGCTGCATGTGGTGTCTAGGTGGAAAGGAAGTAAGAAACAAAACTGGTTGAGGGAGTATTCATAATTAACGAAAGCTCAATATGGTTAGTGTCAGAGATCAGAGAGCGAGAGAGAGAGAGAGAGGGATGCGCGCTGCCGTGCTTTCAATGGGAAGAAAGATAGAAGACACCTAGTCGACCTTTATTGTCGAGAGCTAATGGACGTGCAAAATCAGGATACGCTATGTTGGCCTGAAAGCCCGACAGTGCAGAAAACTGCGACAAGTTTGAGAGCCCAAAAGGTCCCATCGGGAGTCGGACAAAGTTCGCCTCGCCGACTCAGGAACCTTCTCGTGATCATGCTAATAGGGCGAGACTACTCTCGCCTGTCGATGCGTCGGACCCTGGAACCGTCCCCTTCTGGTGGAGGCAAGAAAACTCTATTCGACCCCACTATAAAACCTCCTGAGCCAGAGGTGGAAGGGAGTATCCGCCGCCTACCCACCCCGTTAGCATCCTCCTCCCGTCCCCAACAGTACACGCTCTCGCGCCACGTTGGACAATGCACAATTCAGGCAGAACCCTTCAAGCTCTGGATATTCTCGATTAATTCGCGTGAGTCTACTCCGTACCCGTTCTACCCACTCCTCGAACGCAACGCGCCCAGACTCGATTCTCGTTCTAACTCAAAAGCAATATCGAATTAATCCCGTCATACTGATTGTCAAGAGTGAATTATTCGAACTTTGCACCAAGGCAAGGCTTACTCCCTCGGACCAAATGTCCTAGGTAACAGCAATGCGCCACTCTCATATTAAAGTGCTCTCTCTACTACTCTCCTTCCGAGTGTAACCCTCCATCATCGGCTTCGTATAAGCTTAAGGTAATTGTTTATACGGCGACCGACCCCCAAATCTCCCCCTCTTTTACTCGCTGAGACTAATGTACGGCTTATGTGTATATAATCTATTTTAACACCCCTTTTAACCTTGTAAAACAATATAAATTTACATATTAGTAAAGGCATTTTTGTACCTGTTTTTCTATTGTCTCGAAACCTCCAAGATAGTCAACTATTTGGCCAACCTACATTTAGTTAATATGCAATCTGCTTGTATTATAAATCTCCCAAGCACATATCCGTCATCGTCCTCGGCTGACAAACGCAGAAGGCTCAACTTGACCGTATTCTACGAGATTTAGGGTATAATTTAGGAAGTAGGAGTCGACTAGGTCAAGTATATTTGTATATGAATATATATATATATATATATATATATATATATATATATATATATATATATATATATTAATGTAGGGGGATGAGCTAGATTGAGAGAGGGAGAGGGAGAGGGAGAAAGAATAAAGCTAAAATATGTCATGAAGTAATAGGGGGGGAATACTTGCAGATGTTAAAATCTCCCAGAATTTGCAAGGTTTTTGAGGGATTAGAGAATGCCACTCTTTGAAGTTTTCAGAGCTTACCTTAGGGATATTGTCTGTGGACTATATACTATAGCAATTGTGAGAAAAGTTTTCTGAGGTATGGTTTCAGGCATAGTTTGAAAATCTTTTGAGATTCCTTTTTAATTAGAATGAGGAAGAAATGTGGCAGTAATTATACCAATCTCACACTCACGTTTGGTGCGTCTAGCAACTTGGATAAAAGAGTATCCCCTTCATCAAACCGCCTTAGGTGTAACTCTATTTTTCTCATCAAACAACGCTTCCGCTAAGCAAAATATGGCAAAGTTCTCAGATCAGATGAGGTCACAGATGAAGATCGCTTTTTCTTTTATCTTCATTTTAGTTTGGGTAATGTTTTATGACATTTGGGTTATTTACCAATCTAAGTGCATAAAAGATGAATTTAAGAAAGTAAATGATGGATATTTTATTTATCTGCTATTAAAGTGGCTGGTCACAAAGAGTGAGCAGATTTTGGCAAAGCTCAGGAATAGTAAAATTACATACGAGTATATGCGCGCATCTCCTGCTAATATTTAAAAGAGAGACGAAACGATTTCTTTCAACAAACTAGGGCACTTCTTATTTGTAATAACTGAAAAATATTTTATTCAGATAGAGAAAGAAAAGGTTTAAAAAAGGAATAGGTAAAAGATTTGATGTTAGGAACTGTAATGTCAAACTATGTCAACCTTCAGTAATCAAAACCTTAAAGACGTCAATGAACAAGTTCCTATAAAAGCACAGATGCTTAAAGTTCTGCACTCAATTGTGTAACATCTTAAGGAAGGGCTTCATTTAAATATTAACCATAATAAGTAATTTAATAATCACATAACTAAATGTTTAGAGTCACGTTTCTTTCAGTTTCAGACTAAGATAATCCAATTCCACAATGCAAATTACTGCGTTAAGGAAAACAATATATCGATATATGACTGGGATTTAAGAATTTTTCATGGGATTTAAAGTAAATTTGCACGATTTTGTATCACGCAGGGAGATATATGTAATTAAAGTGGTGAAGCTCTTGCTACTGAAAAGTATGGAAGATATATAGCTTCAGATACTCTTGCTATGCATTGCGGCTGGGAGGGAGGGGGTAAACACAGTTGTTGGGGCATTTATGACACAGAATACTCCATATATCACCCACACTAATGTCTTACATGATAAAGCTGCCATTGACTTGAAGGTTGCAGTTTTTGAAAGCTAGTTTTCACAGCTAAATCGAGGAATCTTCTCAGAGAAATTTCGCAAGTTATCAGGACAGAGAATCTGTACATTTAGGTCCTTCCTTTCTCCCATAGCACCTGATAGAGGATCGCTGCTGTTTCTTTTGGAAAAATAAAAGATACGGAACACAGTTTTTGCGCTTGACCACTTGTCCACGGCAACGTTTCGATTCATTCCCTTAGTCGTCGCTGCTTATAAGAGAAGCGCCCTCATTAACAAATTCTTTACGAGCACGACACAACAAAGGTGCGATACGCAATATTCTGCCGTCTGCCTTCGTTCCTTGTTAACCTTAAATAATTTAGCTTAATTTCTGCGAAAGCTTTTCGGAATTAATTCTGCCTAGTGAATTTCCTTCGTAAAAACTATCGTAGGACGAACGAGGGAATATCTCAAAACGGCAGTCGCCCAAATCCATGCACCTGTAACTTTCAAAGTTCTCTTCTAACCCTACCATATTTACGAATAAATGTTCTACCTGACTCCAGACAGGTACCCTGCACTTCATTTCACCACTGTAATAACAAAGTTTTTAGCATAGACACGCTTCACATTTAATGAGAAAACTACATTCTTCGAATCCCAATAGGCACATAAATTTCTTAATAGCTCCTCTGTAGAAATCTTCGCTAAGTAGCGATTAAGAACCAAATTGTTAGAAAAAACAATAATATCCCGATAAACCAAAGGAAATGTATGGGAAATAAGGGCCTAAAAAATTTCTATTTAAAAAATTGTGGGGATTTTTCCATTAACCATCGCCTCACTTCTTTGTTTATTTTCCCCTTTTCTTCCCTCGGTATATAAAAATAATTGTAAAATAAGAGTATAAACCCTTTCTAAAAGGGAAAGATCCAAATTATTTTTACTCTCAAGGATCATTGGTTTTCGAGGAATTTGGCGTAGGCACCGAGTTATCTCAAGATCATATACAGTTCTTCTAGACCCATTTCTGTGCCACACTCATGAAATCATTGATGAAATGTGAAGTTTAGGATACATGTCCGATTTAATATTTTGCTTCTTAATGCGTCTATTTATAGCGTTTAAAGAGAATAAATTTTTTTAATCGAATGACTATGGTGCACAAATAAAAATAATGTACACTAAACTAAATTTCGTTCGCAGTAAAGAGTATATGCTCCTATGTGCGTTGGAGTATTGAAAGTTTAGTATAATGAAATAAATGATATAATGAACTTCCGACATTCTGAGTAATTTGGACTTATTTTTTTATCATCTAATAATAAAATCAATTACAATTTACAATTTAGGTTAAAGTGATGAAATTGTGTGCTAGGTATATAAAGGTGTGAATATGTTTTCTAGTTTGCCCTGGTGTTAGGCATCACTAGCATTCTTCTTATGTATTTCTAATATTAAAATTCCTCCGTCAATAAAGTAGCTGACTGTCTTTGACAGCTAGTTTCCTCCGTAATAATATATATATATATATATATATATATATATATATATATATTTGTATTTGGTTATCTTCTGTTTTACCATCGAAGCATTCGAGCCTTTCAAGGTTCTCTCATGCTGAATCTCAATTTTTGAGTATTAGTTAGTCTATTTTCTTTGGGCACTTCACCTCTTTTTATCGTTTATTAATTAATTATTATTATTTATTTATTTGTCATTTATTGTTTATTTATAATATAAATGATTATACTTACTAGTGGGAATTGGGAGTTGGGCACTTCGCCTCTTTTTATTCTGAGTTTTTAATTTTTTTTTTGATTATTTGGTTGGGCACTTCTCCTCTTTTGTATTTAAAGTAGGTTTAATTTTTAACTTTATACTATGTTAAGTTGGGGGGGGGGGGATCTATAGTGTGGGTACTTCGCCTCTTTTTCATTCGTTGTTTCTAATCGCTGAACTTGTTGGATTAGTTGAATTAATAGTTGAGTTTGAATTAATTGTTAAGTTTTAGAAGTCTTAGTGTATCGGAGTAGTAGACGTAAACATAGGTAGTACCACTTCTCTCGCGCAGGCTCTACTACTAGAGCACAGAGCAGTTCTGCCTATAGCGCGTCTACGGTTCGCACGTATGTTTATATTAAGGTTAATGTTCGGGAGTATTGCTTGGTCAATCTTGCCTCAATTCTTTCTCCCTAGCCTTTGGATCTCCGTATTGATCGGCTTTAGACCGATTCTTTGGTGTGGAATCGATTGCCGAATACGGTCGATCCTTCTCGTGCCAGTAATCAGCAGCGTGGCTTTATTCTGTACTCTCTGCATCATTCTGAAAGAGGTACAGCTTGCTATCTGCTTGATCACGGCCGGGTACACTAGGACTAAGCGTACCAAGGCCATATACAGCTTTTTGATATTAGGCACGCTGAGGCCTCGGAAACGGTAAAGTTTCTTCAGCTCTCTTTTGTCTAGGGAGACTCTGGTATTTATGTGCGTCTTGTATCCCGTTTTAAAGAGTTGTAAGCCTTGGACTTTGCTCTCGTTGAAGTACGGATAGATCTCGTTATTGACGATGACGTCGTCTACTTTCCGGCGGTTCATTGGAATGATAGTGAACTTCTGGCGGTTGGTTTTAATTTTCCACTTCTTCTCATATCTATTGATATTCTCAATTTCAAAGGCTGTCGCCCTCGACCGACTTCCAGAGTTCCTGAATGGACTCAGGACGATTTGGGTGATGTCGTCTGCGTATTGCAGATACATCGAATCGTACTTCACTGGAGCATGCAGGTCGATCGTGTACACGAGGTTCAGCAGAGGGTTGAGACAACTGCCTTGTGGAACTCCCGCCTCGAGTTTGAATTCGGGTCCTTTGCAGCCCTCTATTGCAATTCGGGCTCTCCTATCAGAGACATAGTTGCAAAGGATCCTTTCCAGGAGTGGGTTAAGCTGGAGGTTGAGGATCTTGTACTGCAATCCTCTTAGCCAAACCTTATCGGAGGCCTTCTTTACATCACGCAGCACCACGTCTACGCACCTCCTCTCAGCTTTACTGCAAGCGAGTTTCTTCGCAAGGAGGGCGAGGGCTGTTTCTGTTCCTCGTCCCTTGCGGAACCCGTGCTGCTAGTTGTTCTTAAAGCCTGTCAGCTAGGAGTCTCTCGTAGACTTTCGCATAGAACTCCAGCAGGGCGATTGGCTTGTAATTTACCAGTTGATCAGGGGGTTTACCTCCCTTGGGTATGAAGATTACCTTAGCAATCTTGAAACCTTCCGGGAAGTAGCCCGTGTTCAGGGAAGCGTTGTAGATGTTAACGATTTCCTGAATGATCTGCTGTGGGGCGTTAACCAAGTTATTTCTGATGATACCCGTCCAGCCTAGTGCCTTTTGTCGAAAGGCTTTTACAGTGGCCATGACGTCCTCTGATGTAAAGGGGCGTCCGTGGCCCACCATCTATTTGCCTTCGTTGACTTGAGGTAGTGGAGGCGTGCGATGCATTTCCTGATTTAGTTCTTCAATCAGTTGGCCTTTGAATTCCTGGTCGAACTCATCGTTTTCCTCAGGGGTAATCCTGAAAACGTTTTTCCAGAAGTTCCTGAACATGTCCTCAAGAACCACCAGGTTCTCTATGTAGATTCCGTTCTCCTTTATCCGAGCCTTAGGTCTTGGTTTAAGTCCCTTGAAGTTCTTGACTTGGCGACAGAACTTAGCCGGCTGTCGACTTTGGCTATCAGGCTGTTCCAAATTTCCTCCTGTTGGAGGTTGATGGCCTCTCTAAGCTCTGAGCTTAGGCTTCTAAGCAGCAAGCTCCTTTCCCGGTTGGGACCCTCCCGTCTTACTTGTTTGTACACTTCCCTGTGAACGCGAGCGATATCTCTCATCTCCTCTGTCCATCTGGGCTAAGGAGGTGTTTTATAACCTGTTATGGGTATGCTCTCGCGGTCCGCATTTAGTATGGACGTTGTAATCATTTCTATCTCAGTGTCTATCTCTTCTAACGACGCCATGCTGAGGTCAGCTGTCGCATATTACTCAGTTGTTGCTTGTAACGATCCCAGTTGGCCTGGGCGTAGTTTTTCCAGAGAGGGGCTGGGAGCTGGATTGGTGCGAGAGATACTTTTGTGAGAATCGCTATGTGATCACTAGGGACTGTTGGGCCTGGCTCACTATAGTAGTTGAAAGGGAAGCCTTTACTTGTTAGGATTATGTCAGGCTTGGTTGCTGATCTGGAAGTGATATAGGTCGGAAAATCCGGCACTATCCTTTGAATGTTTTTTCTTCCCATAATCAGTTCCAAGTTTCGGCCTCTATCGTTGGTGCTACCATAGTCCGCCGCACGGCATCTGGAATTAAGGTCTCCCCCTAAGAATGCCATTCTGTTGTGCCCGAACAGTGTATAGAAGTTGCTTAACGGGAGATATGCTCGTCGAGGGGGTTGATATGCTGCAGCTATCACGAGGTCCCCTACCAGGGTGTGTACTTTGATTGCCACAAAGGACTTATCGAGTTCTGGTAGTTGTTTAAAGGAGATGTTCCTCTTGACAGCTATTGCAACACCATCGAACCTTTCCTGGAAATGGTTCTTCATGACTACTCTGTAGCACGGTATTTTAAAACGACCAGCTGTATTGTCGATACGTTGCTCTGTAATGAGAATGATGTCGGGGTCAAGCACTCGGAATATGTTACCATATGCCGTGGCCTTCTCCTCCCATCCATTCACGTTGAGTGTCAGAATCCTCATTCTGTTGCTTACTCTCTCCATCTTCTGTCCCTTAGTGTTTCTAGGTCACGTTCTTTTTCCTCCCGTTCTTCTTTTTCCTGAACTTAGCGTTCGAGATTTGCTCGCATGTGTTGTGATGTAGAGTCATATTCTGTGCGAGCAGGGCCTCTTCCGCTGTTCCAGGATCCACCTCGGTGTCGTACTCCCATTTGTAAATCTTGGATTTCATACCTTGGAATATACACCTGGTTTCCATTTACTCCGGGAAGGGAATTGATCGCAGGCGTATATTCTCAGGTTAATATAATTCGCCCGCAATCTCTTCACTCTCTTCTTTTGTCCCTTCTTTTCCTGGGATTTAGTTGATTCAGTGTCAGAGGAATCTGATGATTCCGATGAACTGCTTGTTTTTCGAGTTTTCATGTATCGCCGAGTTTGTTTTGATTTGGGTGGGCGCAGGAGTTGTCGCCTCGACTGCTTCCTTACTTGCTTTTTAGTTGGATTGTTTGCAAGTTTTTACTTGCTTCGCTTTCTGCTGTACTTTTGGAGTAATCTGCAAATGCAGTACATCCCCAGAAGGGCGGTTATCCGGGAACCACATTTACTCCATCCCGTTCTTCGCCAGCATCTGGTTCAGAACATTGATTTGATTGTATAGGTTTATTGTGCAATAGAGTACATTTATACATAATCATAATACAAATAATAATAAAATAAAAACAAAACAAACAAACAACAAAAAAACAAACAAAAAAGACAAATACAGTAATAATATGATACAATAATATAAATACATGTATAAATGCACACATTACACAAAGCGGGCAGCCCGTCAGTGTTGGCGTGCAGTAAGACGTGGTGGAGCGTCCCACGCGTTTCTTATCTGCTGCAAGTGGGTGGCGTCGGTCTTCATCACCTGTCGCCCGGCTGGGCGCGAGCGGCGATCAGCGCGGAGGGGGTGATGTTCTCAGCACCTCCAGCAGCTCGTTTGTTGGGGTGTAGAGGACCACCTGGGCGGCTCTTGCCTCTCGCGCCCTGAGTAGGGCGCCTCTTACAGGGGGAGGGGCTGGCGCTCGCTCTGGCCTGAGGCGGGCGGTGGCTGGGCAGGAGAGGAGGTAGTGCACCAGTGGGTGCCGGGAGCTGCCGCCGCAGTGTTCGCACCTCCCTGCCACAAAGTCGGCGTGCAGCTCTTCCCGCGTGGAGTAGCCCAGCCTCACACGCTGTAGCAGCACGCCGTTCGCTCTGGGCTGCTGGAAGGATGGGTTCAGTGGGCGATAGGCTGTGGCTGCAGCATACCACGCCGCTTGCCTCTTGATTGCTTCCCATTCTTGGTGCTGCTGGTGGGTGTTGTGGGCGGCCCTGCGTTTAACCTGCACCTTGAGCTGCTGCAGGCTGGGGCGCACGGTCCAGGTGATGATGGGGCCGTGGGCGGCTCGCTTGGCAGCCTCGTCGGCAGCATCGTTGCCGCGCACACCAACGTGGCTGGGAATCCAGTGGAGCCGGACACGCCTGCCCTGAGCTGCCAGGTCCTGCAGGGTGCACAGGATGGTGGTGGTGAGGTGGATGTTGTCCCGGGTGTGGGCGTGGGCGTGAGCGTGCTGCAGCGCCTGTAGTCCCGACCGAGAGTCAGTTTGTATCACCACAGTGGCCTCCCGGCGGAGCAGAGCGTGCTGGAGGGCGTGCAGGATTGCTACCAGCTCCGTCTGGAGGGTGGAACAGTGGTCTGATGTCCTCCACGCTTGCGTCAAGCCGCTCGTGACGAAGGCGGCGCCGGACCTCCCGCTGTCGGGGTCGACGGAGCCGTCGGTGAAGTACACTGCGTGGCCTGGCTCCGTGACCTCAGACATGGCCATGAGGGCGTGCTGGCGCAGCTCCTCGGTGAGGCAGTTCGCTTTGCTGTCGGGCAACTGTGTGGCGGTGAAGTGTGCGGCGGGGGGGTCCCATGGTGGTGGTGGAACGTAGGCGGGGTTGGGGGTGTCGGGGTCGCGCCACAGCCAGTTCCCTGCCCGGTTGAGGGAGTTGGTTGCTAGGCTGACGTTTACGAGCCACCTGTTGTTACGCAGGCACTCGATGCCCTGCGCCACGGCCATTCGGAGTCTCCTCTGCGAAACACCTTCCACGTCACGCTGGAGCACTCTGGCCACCCGACAGGCCACAATGCAATCCACCCTGGCGGTGAGGGGCACCAGGTTGGCCTCACTCTGCATGACACAGGCAGTGCACCACCTGGGTGCCCCTAACATGGTCCTCATGGCGGTGTTTTGTATTACCTCCAGGCGCTGTTGCTGCTGCCGGGGCAGCGCTACAAGGACCGGTGCACTGTAGTCCACTAGGGAGCGCACTGCCTGGAGGTAGTAGAGGCGGAGGACGGGGAAGGTTGCACCAGCGCTCGGCCGCGTCATGGCCCTCATCACATTCAGCCGGGCCTGCGTCCGCTCCCTCAGGTGCGTGACATGCTGCGTGAAGGACAGCCGTCGGTCCAACCACACTCCGAGGTACTGGTAGGAGTCGGATCAGGCCAGGCCGACTCCTTGGACGCGAAGCTGCTGGCCAGCAGGTGTGCAAGTCTTGATGGCCATGGCCTGGGACTTCTCTGCCGAGATCTTGAGCCCCAGCTCTTCGCACTTGGCAGTGATGAGGTGCAGTGCTTCTTGGGCCCGCGCGAGCTTGTCGCCGCGCCCGGTGACGACGAGTGCCAGGTCGTCGGCGTAGCTGAGGAGGATGGTTCCTTCCCGATAGGGGAGGGCGACCAGCTGTTCCATCAGCACGTTGAAAAGGAACGGGCTGAGGATGCGACCCTGGGGTGTCCCGTTCTCGAAGGTAAGGTAGGAAGACTTGTGACCCTGGAACTTCACGCGGGCTCGGTGCTGGTGAAGGTAGTCCTGGAGCCAGCCCAGCCGTCTCCCTCGGATGCCCTTCCTCACAAGGGCGGCCAGAATGGCGCGGGGGCTAGCCAGCTCGAAAGCCTTCTCGAGGTCAAGGAAGACTACGATGGTGGGCTGGTTGTTGGCGTGAGCCAGGAGGGTGATGAGGCAGTCCGCAGTGCTCACCCCCCTGGTGTAGCCGAACACGTGGTGATGAAGGCTTCCCACGCTCCACTGTAGGCGAGTCAGCACCATCTTCTCCGCCGTTTTTCCGGTGCAGCTCAGGAGGGAGATTGGCCTGAAGGTTGTGCGATCCTTCGGCTTGGGGATGGGCTGGATGTCGGCGTCCTTCCAGGAGGGCGGCAGACGGCCTGCCAACCACGACGCGTTCAGAAGGGCTAGCAGCGCGGCGTCCCCGGCGGGCCCAGCGTGCGCCAGCATAGAGTACCGCACTCCGTCGGCTCCCGCCGCTGTGTCACGTCGACGTTTCGCCCTGGCCAGCTCCTCATGCGTGAAAGGCTGGTCCGTCGCGTGCGGCTGGCCCCGCGCCTCCCTGACCTCTTCGTCGCGTTGTGGGCGTATCTGCTGCTGGAGGTAGCTGGTGTGGGGAGGAAGCTGCTCGCTAGAACCCCTCGCTGTAAAGCAGTTCGCCAGCCGATCTGCCTCTTGCTGTGGGCGTGGGTGGGCAGCTGGGCGGGTCGGGGCGGCGCCTGAGGCCTTCCTGAAACTCCCCCACAGCTGGCCGAGGGAGGTGTGTTGGCTGAAAGAGGCGCACCACTCCAGCCACTTTGCCTCCCTGGCGCTTAGGGACACCTGTCGCGCGCGGGCTACCACTTCCTGCAGGAGCTGCAGGTTGATAGCCGTGGGGCGCTTCTCGTACAACCTCCTGTGGACGTTAACGCAGTGATTGTGCTCCCGGACTTCCTCGTTATAAGACCACCAGTCCGGGCGCCGGCGACGATTTGAGGCTGTCCTGGGCATGGCCGCGTTAGCTGCACTCTCTATGGCCGCCGTAAGGTCCCTCTCCTGCAGGTGCAGGTCCGCCGGAGGCACATACGTGGACCACCATTCAGCCAGGGAGGCTTGGAACTTTGCCCAATCTGCCCTCCTGACGTTCCACTGGGGCGGCGGGAGAGGAGGAGCTGGTGGGGCCACAGTGAGGGTGGTGAGGGTCCCGTAATGGGCGCTGGTGAGGGTAGGGTGGACCTGCCAGGTGGCACCGGGCTGTAGGTCGCCCGACACCAGCGTGAGGTCGAGCCGTCCCCCATGGTTCAGAACAGTGGAGAAGGAGCTATAGATATAAAAATACTGAAGTAATGACCACCCTTTATTTTGGAAAGAATAGACCGATAGAAGTTAAGTATTTATAATGTTTGAAAAAGCACTAATATTATTATGACTTTATCTAGAGTAAATCTCATTTTTAAGGAGGAACTATTATATGGTGAAGAAAAACAGTACCCATTGATTTTAATAGTAATGTTAGTGTATAAAAAAAGAAAAGGTATTGACTTATGTATGAATAAAAAAATGCACCTGGAGGTGAAGTTATTGCACGTATATTAATCTTTTATAGCTAACGAACGATTAGTTTACGAAAAATTTGTTTTGATAGAAACCGAGATGGGGCTGATACATTATTGGAGACTTGTTTTTCTTAAAATATAAACCTCAACGTATAGAATTATTTCTAAACATATCCATGTGGACCTATTACATTAATTCATTGAATTATTAATTGATATTAATTAATTATCTAACGCTATTTTATTAATATATATATAAATATATATATATATATATATATATATATATATATATATATATATATATATATATATATATTGCTATGTGTTTATTTGATTTCTAAGCTAATTTATATTTTGAAATAAACCTGACCTAATATAAGTAATTAATAAATATTAAGTGATGAGCGATTGTCTTGCTGTATAAAGGGGAAATTGTCTAATATTTATTTAAGAATAGAAGCAAGACCTTATTATCTGAAGACATTACCCATGCCATTGCTTTGTCATAATAAACTACGAAGAATTTGAAAACTAAAGCAATTATTTTTTAAATATTGTTTGTTCCAGTCGTCTTGAGGCTGATAATTATAAATTTCAGCGAAAACTTCACTTCGAATTTATCACAAAAAATCAGCCAATTGATTTTAGTAATGTGTCTACTGTATTATATACCCCTACAGTAATACTTTTCAACATCTGAATACGATACCATCAGGAAGCGCAAATCTATTCCTGTCAAATTGCTGAAAAATATTTTTAATGAGAATGAACAATTTATTTTGTGACGACGACGCAACAAACAACACAAAAAATTTTCATCCTCGCTCAAGCAGTCTTTAACGTATTTTCTGAAAAGATAAGACCAATTATATCTTAGACTGCTTCCTTTAGCTATATATGGAACTAATTAGGCTTAGAGTAAGCTCTATGGGATTCTTTTATTTATAAAAAAAGTTTGCTGTTTTTAAAATTCCCTCTATAGAATCAACACTGGATCACATAAGGTCTAAGAATATTTTATCAGGATATATGATTTTGACATCCTTAATATTCATAGTTGATCTTTTTTATCTTTGGACTTTGTTTTCTGTTCACAAATTTTCGTTTTAATTTTGATATCCTCATTCAACATATATCTTATTATTAGGATAATTATGAGTTTACTTCACAGCTATATCTTACATAGGAAATAAATAATGCCTAAAAAAATCTTTTTCAGGTTTATTTTTATTATTTTTGAGCGTTTGGTTGTATAAACACACTCCATTTGAGTAATATACCATTTATTGTCAACAAAGTCAGGTAAGAATTCTTCTTGAATGGACAGTCAAGTGCCTACATCTCGTGTGAATAGAAAACTGAAATTGTAGTGTGGAAGTGGAACTTATGGTAGAGCCAGGATAGCAGTAAGTGACAAGGCCATCAAAAAACGATCTACTAGTCGCAGTGCAACTAAATAGACTTGCCTGGCTTGATTCACCTAGGTGTCACCATCAGGGGTTTACCAGCAGTTGCTCGCTGGGCCAGAACACTCAACGGATTAGAGTCAGCTTAGGTTAAGTCTCGAAATAAATTTCATATTAAACTATCCTATTCTATGCATATCTCTCCCCAAAGAGGGTGACAGATGGCGTGGGGTATAAAGAGCTGCCCCACATTAGTACATTACCCATATACGTTAAGGTGCATACCCGGGTAGGAAATAAATGTCATTTTTGCGCTAGAGTGCCGTGTGAGAAGATAAGGGTGTATCTTGAAAAAATATCGCTTACAAGAAATATTACGCGCTATTCGGTCGTAAAGGGTAACTTCTGTGTCTGCTTTAGCTGCAGGGCACGCCGCAAATTATAGTTGCAGTCTTTAGAAGATATGTAAAGGCTGAGCGGGCTTTATATTTCGCATTGAGACGATCTTCAGATATTTTAAACATAAATTGACAAGAAATGATGGTCGTCTGCGGACTTTACCGACAAAGAACCATTATACGATGGGCGCTCAATAGGTTTGCGAATCGGTCGGGCAAAACAGAGGAAGGGCGATGGCTGTTTGTGCGGGTGTTAGGACAAGTTATGACAAGTCAGGACCTAGAGCCGCGTAGTGATCAAATTTTGGCTTAAGGAAGGCAAGAATGCAAAAGAGATCCATGAATGCATTGTTACAGTGTACACCGACACCACCCCTTCCTATGCAACCATTGCTCGCTGTAATAGGGAGTTCCGCCATGGTCGTGAGTCCCTTGAAGATGACGCCCCGTCCAGGACACCCGTCAGACGTGACCAACGAGGATAATGTGGCCCCTGTGGAAAGGATGAGCTTCGAAAATCGACGGGTGAAGGTCAAAGAAATCGAGCGAGAACTTGGAATATCATATGAAAGTGTTATCAACCTCATCTACGACAATTTGGCCATGACCAAGGTAGCTGCCCGTTGCGTCCCTAAAAACCTCACGCCCCATGATCGACTTCAACGTCGTCAAAGTTCACAGGGCCAGAGTTTCACAAACTGCCCTGCACGAGTGCGGATTCGAGGAGCTCAACTATCTCCCATACAGTCCAGATCTGGCCCCTAGTGACTACTTTTTATTCCGCCAGCTCAAGGCTGCACCGCGTGGATGCCGGTTTGATGATGATCAAAATGTCCAGCTGGCCGTCCAGGAGTGGATTAAAAAGCAGTCAGGAGATTTCTGGTTGTCGGGAATTCGAAACCTCAGGGACAAGTGGCGCAAGTGCATTGAAGTCGAGGGTACTTATATTACAAAATAATACAACACTTTTCCTAATATCTCGTTTCCTTATATCCGAATTGAAAAACTTATACCGCCCTTCGTATTTTTTGATGAATTTGCAGGATTTTATTATGTTTCTAAGAAACACATTGGAAAAGTAAGTCGAAGATCGTTAGGAACGTACTCCTAATGATCGTGAGGAAGGGTGCGCGATGAATCGGTGCGAAATTCTTCCACTCGACTTTTTAGGCCATTTGATAATTCACTGAGGGGAATGGAGGCATTTATGGGATTTAATAGTGCAGACAGAGGATGGATATAGCTAACTCATACAGTGTGTCCTGGTGATGTAACAAATTTCTCCTTAGTTGTAGATCATTTTGTAAGAAGCACCTATGTTAATTTTCTTATACCATGGATCAGGTAGTGAACCTGCAAGCAGGTAACCTTTATTGGTAGTATGAACGACTGGACTAAACTAGTCCTTCTCACAATCCAAGGAGAAGTGACAAAATCTTGACTGCTAATAGTCCGTGGGAATTCAGAAAATAAATGAGAACGAAAGTTAATCCCAATTTTTGATATTATAATTTTGGGCACTATGTACTGGGCCACCAATCCTTGTGCAATCGCTTTGAATTGAATTGCAAGCAGATAAATAAGCAATGTAGAGCCTCACCCTATTTGGTTTATCTATTAACGATAGTTAATTAAACTAATGGGTTTGGCAGTAAAGCCTAGTCCTGTTTACATCGACCACACTTAGCCTTCAGCCCGGCAGCGAAAATTGCTTGAATCCTGGTTCGGTTAATTTGTTGAGGCGTGTTTGATGACAAAGAGCGCAAGTATGAACAAGATTGCAATCATCTTTCCTTACTTGAGGCTACACAATTTGCTTTAAAAGTAGAAACAGGGTGCTTTTCATATAAGAGTGAAGCAAGCAATGAAAAAGGGCAAATAGTTTCTGTTTTTTGAGCCGTCAACAATAATTTGGCGGTCAGTTTTTGGCCCACTGAGGGAGGATAATTTCATAATTGTGTTTTTCCAACCACTTAAAAAGAGCGTGGGAAAATTTTCAGTGAGAGACACGGGACTATCTTTTGAGAGATCGCTGCAGACAAACATCGCCATCTTAAAATTAGCATTTAACCATGAGAGATGATGTGTTTGTCTATATATTCCTCGACTGAACTTCAGATGGGAGGGTAAGATGCTTGGTGTGTGACTACTGAATCTCTTCCTCAAACAATGTAATAAAATCAAGCTGTATAGCCATAGTAGGATGGTGCATAAAACTAAAGCGAGTGCCCTGTATTAAGGAAAAAAGATCAGCTTGTATTTTAGAAGAGTATTTCCCTAATGCGGAAAAAGCTGGAAGCAGCTTTCTACTAGGCAGAAACAATTTTGACTAAGCTAGTGACAACGATTTTGTTAAAAAAATATTAATTGTCCGCACGTTCCCTTCGGATGTTGCTCTAAGGTGCCTCTTCACCCACCTGTTGCACTGCATCAGCCAAAGTACAAAATGGAGATTCCTGCAATGAGTGCCTTAATTCGGTGACCGAGGTAATAGTCAATTTTACCTCCTAAAAGGCACTAGCAGCAATTTGTGGCCAATTTAATGAAGATTTGCTGCGTTTGTGAGGAATCTCCGGGAGGTCATTTATCGGGACTAAAATAGAGGCAGTATTTCTTATATGATTCATGTAAAAGTTAAATAGAAGTATGAATTAATTTAAAGATGTGTATGTAGTGGGTACAGATAAATTGCGTATTGTTTTAAATCTCTAAGGCACAGGAGAGATGCCCGCGTTGGCTAGGAGGTATATTATAAATTCGAGTCGTTCTACTCATAATTGGCATTTGTGTTGTAGCAAATTTAAACCATAGACCAGCAGGCGATGGAATACATGCGTTTGGGGTTCTAGGTCATTTTTGTAGAGTTTGAAATTTAGTAGATAAATATAGTATTGATTACCAAATTCTATTTTTGACTTTATTGGAAAACATAAGTTTGATTGGTCGATGCCATATTCTTATATTTAGAGTTATGTATGTTGTCATTGATTATCTCTTGAGTTGTAAGAGCACTTATCTAACATTCAGTTAATCTCTGTCTCCTCGTTTTTGGTGACTCGATGAGCAATGTGAAGAATTACCCACTTATTACTCCCGTGTAATCAAAACCTCAGCCATTTTCTCATTGTACACTTTCGGCACTATAAATTCAAATTGATCTCTCCGTGAAACATAGTGATTAAAACTTTTGCTCGTGAACACGTTTCAAAACTTCGTCCAAACACGCGACAACACATGTAACGAGTTTAAAAAAATCGATAAATATCAAAGCGCACTTCGACCCAGAGACATGAATTCAAGAATAAACTCCATTGTAGTGGTCATTCGCCCGCTTCTTTTTCTGTCCCTAAGCTCGACAATAATCCGGAACAGATCCATACGGCAAGATGCATTTAGTGTGACAGACAGAGTCTTCGCAAAATTACGGAACCGGAGTACAATATTAAAAAAAACCAGCCTGATTCAACTTTCATACAGGTGTGCGGGCAAGCTGTTAAACACATAACCAAACACCAAACACAAAGAAATGCTTTGCCGAACAATATCAGCTGCGTAAACTTCCACGTACACAACAGAAGGTATCCAAAGTGAAATTTTCGAATATAGAAAGAGAAAGTACCATTAAGTAACTCGATCCCACATACGTTTCACCTTTCCACCTGGTTTTGGAGAAAGATAGCAAATATAGGCCGGCCTGGCACTTCCGTTCTTTTAACATTATACTAAGGCTAAAGGATACCCTGTTTCTTTAATCTCTGAATGTGTATCACTTATTACAAGTACAAAAGTATTTTTAACCTTGATTTTCTAAAGGAATTTTATCAAATACCTATAGAACAATCAAGCGTGGAGAAGATGGCAGTCTGTATCCCATTCGGGTCATATAAATAGTAATTTTGACTTCCTCATAGTCAGAATATGAGGAAACATTCGTGTCAAGGACAGATCGGAATCCTAAAAGTTTTTATTTTTAAAAAGCTTCTACGTAACTTTCAAATAACAACAATACAAATGTATAATCCTAAAACAATGAGTTTGAGATTTTACTTACTTTTGTCTAAAAACTAACCCACTAAATACTAATTGGATGTGAATTGGTGAGTGTTTCACTCGTTTCATTAATTATTCCTGTACTGACTCTGTCTTGTCCGTACCGCTCAAGAGTTACATATTGGATGCTGCTTTTACATTTTGCCATCGGGCTTATTCTTGTACATAACATACACACAAACGCGCACATACTTTCTCACAATCTCACTCTCTCTCTCTCTATCTTTCTCGTTCTCCCTCTTTCAGCCCAACTTAACCTCTCTCTCCCTCTCTCTGTAACTCTCTATTATTTCAGACAGGAGCATTTATCAGATACAAACCTGAAAGATTTCAAATTCCCGAAAGATTAAACATTGTACAAGGGAATTCTAATTGGTGAATACAAAACAAGTTTTGCCCCTTCATAAACTATGAGGCGGTTATCTAGCTAAAAAAAAAGGATGCTTAAAAGGTGGGTGAAAGCCTTTCCGATTGCTCTTCCAAGGTTATCGAGAGAACGGAATTATTATGATTACTGATATTTCTGTTGTTGGAATAATAAAGAAATAACAGAGAGAATAGTGAGATTTTATAGACAGGTTTAGAGCAAGGTCCAAAGCAGTTGTTGTTCACATTGGTTAGCTATCCATATCTACAACTTGCCCATTCGGGACAAAATGAAAAATGACTATCTAGATGCTGAACAACTTAAGGCTCAATCAAATATGAAAATTTTATTCGGATTTATTTGGGATTTTAAAGTGATTGTTTTTTGCTCGTTTATTTAATCATGGTATGCAAAATATTTCTGATATCGTTGTTTATAGGATAGTATATTCGTTGATAGTCATTACTAGAAGTATTCTTGGCCTCTATGACAGGATTTAATACCAGGAAGGATAAATATTTTCGCATACCCTCTAATGGAGCCTAAACAAGTATTTTTACTCGCAATTTATATAAAAATGGGATTAATCGCAAAGATTGGGACAATGCCAAGCCCATTGAAATTGTTATAAACCTGGGATATCGCATGTCATTATAAGTTGATTTGTTTCAATCGCATCTTGAAGTTTCTTTGAACAGTCATTGCACCTAAAAGAAGACGGCCGAAAATTCTAATACTACGCTCTACTGACAACCTTCGGATAAAGCATTTTAACTTGCTTAGTAACAGACCTTGAGCACCGCCTACATAGAAGAGCGCCTATTCTGGAAGTCTTATGGTGAATTACGCTTCACCGTTCAAAAAGATAAATACTTTTTTTTCATCGAAGATTGATAACAGAATGAGGGCTTAAGTACCTTACTGCTCCCATCTATCGCCCTGCGTGTAAAACCTGCTCGGATGTCTGCAATTCATTAATTTCGTCTTAACTATGCCGGCCACTTGAAGTGACATAATTAAGGGCTTATGTGAAAACTGCTTTGAGGACTAACCTACAGCAGGAGCGTAAGTCAAAAATTATCTCGAAACTGGGGCATAACTGCAAGTCCCGGAAGGGGGAGAGATCCTCATCGTTCGGGGGATCCGGCCAGAATCATAGAGGGAAATGCATCCGTCTCTATGTAGTTGGATGCAGTTACAAGGTAAGTGCCAGAGAGGGGGTGGCAAAACTTTAGCGGTCGTTGATTCGGCCGCTACCGCATCAGGTCCACCATAATTCACCCCTCTTAAGGTTCCCAATCGAGATCCATCCCATCCGTCCATCACCCATCGTTCTGGCAGAAAACAAGCGGGAGAACAACAGGAAAATGGACGGGAGCGTGTTTTCACCATTTTTTGGACTTGTATCTCAACATACCTGCACTAACCTCTACCTGCTTTACCACTTCACACTTTCTTTTTCACTCTAAATCACCATAATTACACTTTGGTTTCTGAAAAAAGAAGACGTCACAAGAGGACATACTAAGGACACAGAAGAATATAGAGACCCTCACTAAGAGGGGGGCCCTAAGGACCATCCTCGAAAAAAGAAGCTTGAAAAGTAGCACCTATGTGAATTTTTCTACCTTGAACAAAAAGTGGCACTGGTGAAACTTATTGAAGTTTCATCTTGGTTCTTCGCCTTATGTGCTGAGACCAAGGACGTGGACCAGCTCCTATCTGATTAGGGAGCGAGGGTCCTACGGAACACTGGCCTCGAAGGTAAAAGGCCTCCACTAGTGGCAGCAAACAGAAGTGTGATCTGCTGCAAAGTTGAGAGCTGGGAGGAGATCACCAAGAGAAATCCCTGGGCCCAAGTTGGCGAAATAATCAAATTTGGCAAACACGCCCACGTATTTAAGATAACATTCGATACCACTGAAATGGCCAATAAATCGACACAGAATAGAACACTGGTATTCAATTAGGAGAATAACAGGCGAAAACATACAACAGGAAAAATTTAGTGGCATACAAATGTGCTTTTTATGCTACAAACTCAAGGAACATACTACAACGACCGGCCCCGACAAAAACAAGCAAAACAGGAAAGAAGTTACGTGGACATTGTTTATCGAGATTTATCTAATACATTTGAGAAGGTGTGGCAACGGGGAATGCAGTACAAGATCATTCGACTAGGCTAAAGTGGAAACTTAGAAAGAACTCTGTGACTATGTCATGGAGAAAGCGGCGTACGTCAGTTTATGGTAGATGGACGGACCAAATTTTCCGCTCACTGATGAAGACCAAAGTTTACCGGAGAAGACATCCACGAAAAAAACAAAAAAACACGATTTATACTCACTATAAGATATAATAAAGAACAAAGACACTAAGCACAACACTAAAGTAATTAATAAAGTAATTATTACCACAACAGCAAATGTACATATCATATCTAAGGACATTAATTGTTTTTGAAGACAATTGGCTTTAACGCTATATTATATATATATATATATATATATATATATATATATATATATATATATATATATATACGTATAAACTAATTCCAAGACAACAAAAGAACTACAAAACTAAAAATACTTAAAAGCGATAGGCCTGATCACCAGGCACTAGTATCTCTTTCCATCCTTCCACACTTCTTTCTCTTTTCATTACTGGTCTATTTTCCGCTATTTGTCCACACACCTTATCTCTATCCCCTACCTATACCTACTCTTACAACAATCCATTGCAACCATCATTGAGGAGCACGGAGAAATATTTCAAGTATATAGTGCAAAAATATAGCAAAGCAAAATATCTTTGAGGTATTGCCATGATTGGGGCTATATATGGTTTATAGTTAGAAAAGAGGAAATCTTGCGTAAAAGAAACGTGCGATCTTCAAAGCACTATAAGTTTTAAAGTGTTCTATACTATTTTCTGTGTTTGTTAATATCGTGGTATACGTTGCACCAGGCCAGATAGATAGACCAGCTGCACAGGGCTAATAAGAGATAAGTGCGTAAAAACATTAATGCTTGGCCAAAAGTAAGATTTAAATTATAGATTTCATTCAAGGTCATTGAAAGATTAAAAAACAAAATAAACTTTAATTATACTAATTATGCAAATGTCTACAAAGGCAAATAAATGGAAGAATATTGTCGCTCCCAATCAAATAATAAATCAAATACTAATCAGTTTAACGGAGATCAAAATATAGGACTTAGTCAGACAGGAAAATTTATGGTAAACACTAGGGAATCCAATAAGAGTGTTAGGAGGAGGATATCAGGTGCTGAGGACAATAGGGGGGATTATCCTCGAAAAGGGGTACGGGTTTTACCTTGACGGCTTGACTCTTGGTGAGAGAAGCGATTCTTATTTGAAGAGCTAGTCTGTGGCTCGAGGGACGTTTTACTCTTGACGGAGGGGTCGGAATTACATGTGGGACGAGTAAGGAAATTTCCAGGCTGGTGAGACACTCTCGAATCAGGATGAGTAATATCAGACGAGGGGCGTGGTTTTCCTGACCGGATGAGAAGAGTGGTTCGCGCAATTCTCAAAAGAAAAAGTCGCTTTACTAATTTGCCGATTGACTGTAGCCAAACTCACGATAATCTGTCTAGCTGACGAGACCTAACTCTGAGGTTTGACTAGAGACGAGAGGCTGTGCCGTGTATTTGATGCAAATGCTCCACAGGTATTAATATTGGACTATCAAATCAAATGCAGTTGCTATGTTAGTTTATATTAATTGGTGCATAAATGAGAAGGATTAAGAAGCAATAACAAAAACAATGTTAAAATTAAAAGATTGTTGAGTAAGAGAGAAAAGGTGTAGTATGTTTAAATGTTTTATAATAGGAGATGAAATAATCTGATCATAGGGCTAGAGAAATTTCAGAAAATTTAAGCAAGTATTATGTAGTAGTGAAATTAGTGTACGTGTGTGTTCTTGATCTAAGAAGAGAAAGTGCATGACTGAATGGTAGAATGATGATTTGAAACATACATTGCAGAAAAAGGTTAATTGTGAGATAATTGTGAGATGAGAATGTCAAGCACATAAATGCACAGAGTGAGGCGAGAAGGAGATTGAAAGTGATGATCAACCAGAAGAGGAAAATATTATAGGAAATATTTTAGGAGAGGATGAGTGAGGATCCGGATAAGAACTGGAAGTTATTCTGAATACAGGTAAGAAATGTGAGAAATCAATAATAGTGCTCTATGAACCAAAATGTAAAGCATTGATGGCTAATTTTCGGCACTGTAGGAGTTTAACGTAGATGGCAAGATCACTTTGACAAGTTTTGAAATATGAGGCTAGATTTAGAGAAGAATGTGAATATAATTTGCGTCGTAAACGTAAACCGAGTCCTTTACCAACATATGAAAGATATAGGCAAGCATGATGAGGAGAGAGCTGTTACAAGTCTAAAAAATTGAAAGGCAGCCATAGTGGAAGATATAATGCTGAGATGCTAAAAGGGTTGTCCAAAATGTTTTATAAAATATTCTAAAGTGGAAGACTGTTTAGAAAAAATAAAATCTGTGATAGTAGAATTGTGTAAGAGTAGAGTTGTCGCACTTTTATTACGTGTATGCCTTCATCATTTCTAAGTTAATACCATATATAGTCTCACATCATAAGAGTATTCCACCAGCCTTAGTACTTTTTTTACATTGTGGAAATATGTACGAGTATCATGGTTAAATCTTTCACCATACTCCTCTATCCCGTTATCTAAATTTTCGCAGAATTCAAGGTACGAATGCATTAAATGAACTCTAGTGACATGAGCAAGCCGATATTCTTATAACATTATATATGTAATCTTTTACACAAGCTTTTTGTAGTATGACTCTTTGTGATGGCCTAAAAATCCACGACATGCACCGCAAAATAGACAACATACTTAACTTTTGACCTTGCCTATCTTGCTTTCAAGATTTCCTAAAGGTAACATGGCCTTTATTTTAGGTCCATACCATATATTCCCCCGTGCTTTGGCATTAGAGGGTGTTAGAAACAGGCAATTTCCTCCAAAATGTTTCCTACCATCATTTAAGTCCTTACAAATTGATTTATAAATTCCGAGTATATATAACATTGGAATAACAAACCTTCTTTGGCTCCACTAGTGGCTGTCTAATAATATTTCGATATTCTTGGTTCTAAATTCTGTCGTGAAGGAAAGTGAAATTTCCGAAAATACTTATCAAGGACTCTGCGACCGCATAAACAAAAAAAACATGAAAGTAAAGTATAACTATCCTGCAAACTAAGCAAAAATTCGATCATTTTAAAGGCCCACAACCATCTCAATTAAATTCTCGAGAGTTGTTTTGGCCAGGTAGTTGTTGAACATTTTCTTGTTTTCTTTCATTCATACCCATTAAGTAAGAGTGACAGATATAGATCGATTTTTCATTGTAAACTACAACTGCTTTGATGCTTTATTTTAAGCTGTTATGAGCAGTTGCTATTCTGTTTGTTCATGTTTCAGTTGGCGGAAGATAACATCATTCTTGGCAGAAACACATAGTGTCGTAGAATGGACTCTCGACGATATACCATATATAACTATTCGTTGAGGGGGAACTTATTCAATTATCTTTAGAGTGCGTGGATGTCTAGGCTGGCCGATATTATGTATCTTCGATATGCTTAAGAAGTTGAACTGAGCTCAAGAATAATAATATTGCTATCATTTATAAAATAGAGTTTTATTAATAAAAACTATCAACAACACACAAAACGGAAAATATTGACATAAACAGAGAATGGAAAGGGTCGTGGGGAATCTAGCTAATCCGAAGATTAAGAGGGATTCAAAAAGGTAAAACAAGTATAAAGTTAAAGGGATGGGATGGTTTGCTAAACCATTTAAAGCACAGGATAGAATTGACAAAAGGGTTGAATACTCAAAGGTAACGTTCGGCTAACGTAATTATACTTGTTGTGCAGAGGAAGGTGACGTGAAGGAATTTTTAGTCTGCTGGCGAGTTCCAGCCGAAGGAGGGGGAATCTAATGATCATGACGTGGCGTCTTGGGAATGACAACCATTTCTTGACGAACGGGCTTAAGAACAATGGCTGTTCTACGTTGTTCTCTTCCAAACAACAGGGAGGGTGAGAACCGTTTCTTGTCAACGGGCTCGAACGAACAATGGTTGTTCTAACGTTGTTCTTTTTCTGAACAACAGGGGAAGGGTGAGAACCGTTTATGGCGAACGGTCTCAAACGAACAATGGCTGTTCTACGTTGTTCTCTTCTGAACAACAGGGGGGGGGGGAGAACTGTTTCTTGTCTACGGGCTCAAAGGAACAATGGCTGTTCTAAAGTTGTTCTCTTTCTGAACAACAGGGGAAGCCTTGTGGACTTGGCGTCACGAAGGCTCGAACCTTGGCACTCAAGGGATATTGTCCTTTTTCTGGACAAGTGATGGTGAATCTCGAGGTCGAGGTCCCTCGGCGCACAAGGTGAGAGAGGGTCGTAGTGATGTTTCGCGACGAAAATTTGGATCTCCAATCTGATCTTAGTGGTAAAGTTTCCAAATAAATAGTCGGGACACCCCTTGGCGTGGGGGGACAATAGAGTGGGGGCTTCGAGAGAATGCACAGCCGGGCCTGAGAACAATGCCTTATCTGCCCATAAGCTTAACTCAATCTGGCGAGGTCGGCGCCTTGGGCGCCGGGGGAAGATAAACCTCCTTGTTTAAACATTGAATCAGGTGGCTGCGATAAGGCCCCGGGCTTCAAAGAGAAGATGCACGTGGGTATCATCGTGGTTTTAAATAACATGTGATAGTGGTTGAAATACAGCGGCCTCAACCCGTTCTAGCACACATAGCTCCACTATTATCAGAGTATTTTGAAAATTCAGCATGCCTTTTCTGCTAAACATTATTTTTGCAATTTATCCCAAGTAAATCCCACTGATTTTGTCTGCAGGTTAAAAGTTCAGCACTTGGCTCACTGAAACTTAACTTCCTGATCAAATAAACTACTTAATTTTGTTGGAAAAATGAGAAGGTAAACCATTACTTATCATGAATCTTTCATCACTTTCATCGTTTCAATAGGATGAAGAAGAATGATGTCATCTTCCCTCTTTAATAAAAACAATTGCTCTTACCTTTAGTAACTATAACTAACAGATAAATAGTATATTAATGGTTACTTTGGTTAATTTATATGTTAAATATACTTTTATTTTTAAAGACCTATTAAGCTCTGCAAGTTCTCACTAGTATAGATACTAGTAATGTTAATTACATTTGTTGGTGGTTTAGATACTGGTAAGTTAGAGAAGGGGTAGGTCAGGATACCATGAGGAAAACCAAAGGCGGTTTTTAAGGACTCATACAGTTACTAGTTTATATGTGCTAAATAAGGCAAGTAGACAATGCAAAAATAAGCTCATGTTTAGTTATTGGTTATTACGTCAGAACGAATCAGATATTGCATAAAATGTTGAAAAGCGCCAAATCTTTGATAGTTTCTATGCTATCTCATATTTGGCACATTTCACGAGGTTATAAAATATCTGATTCGGACCGACGTACTAACCATTAATAAATAGAAGGTATTTGGCTTATTTCTTCATTTTCTACTTAGGAGTATAATACTAAGTTGTATAATTGGGTGTTTTAACCGTCGCATTTGCCATCGCAATCCAGGTGATTGTGTCATAAACCTGTGGGGAAAATCTGGACTTGCTTAGCGTAGATGTATGGCAAGTGGTACCCGTTGTGGCAAGTCCAGCGATTACCAGTTATAGCAGGAGCTACCTGTTATGGCGGGTGGTAAGTCACTAGTTATGGCAAGTTGATAGGCTATTTAGTTATAGTATATTAACTGGTTACCAAGTTATAGGTCACAGTGCTAAGGCGGTTAGGACGGTGCCTGCCCATCCAAGTACTAACCTTCCTCTATGTTGCTTACCCTTGACGCAGCGCTTTTGCGGTATTGGGATAACTGAGACCGACCTTGGGATGAATCCAATAGTGTGGAATATACTCTTTTTCTTGGTTCTATTGAAGTAGTTTGTGTAAGAGGATCGGTTGAATTTTTGCTAGGAAAAGTACTCACAATAGGTGGATTCAAGTATATTTATTGGGCGGAGGACTCAGCAGGCTTAGGAAGAAAAAAATTGATGGAATTTGTGTTAGGTATCTGATGCAGGCCTATTAATGTATAAGCTTCTTTTTTATTATACTTCTTACTACCGCACCGTCTGCCCGACAGACTCTCTTTTTTTCTCCTCTGACTCTTGACTCGCTTGACGCTCCTGAGTGTCATTCTCTACTCTACCGAGAGCTAGAAATACTAATAAAAACCCATGGGAGTGGCCCGCGGTTAACCAATGACACCATTTTGGAGGAGCTTACTCTAGAGGACGTTTATTTATGTGTGTACGGAGATAGAGAAAATATTTATCTTCAAATTTTGAGCATAAAATCTTACGTTTCGCAGCCCGTGAAAATAGAGGTCCGCCCTCTCTTTCCCGACTTCAGATTGGGTTCAATGACTGCATCTGTTTTGACTTTTCTTTGGTACAACTGTGGTTGTTTCCAGACCAGTAGTTTTCGCGAGAGGTGTGTAAGTGCTTGTACGAGTGAGTGTGTATTTGTGTGAGCACGCGTCTATTTGAAAATTCGTTCTGTGCAGCCCGTTATAGAATCGTAAATATTATTGTTTACATGATCAGATAATTTCACTAACAAAAATGTTATATGTATTATTTTTCTTTTTTAATGATAAACTGTTATAAATTTTGGATTACTTGCATGTGCATAATTATGTGCGGGCCCATTACAAGCCTTCATAGGATTTATATGATACACATCTGTGAAGCTTCATTGTCAATCCTGTTCTGCCTTGCACTGTGGCACCACAGAAGCTTCCCTCCAGAGACAGAGTGTGTTTCAAGTTAAAACGAATCCAAAATTCTTTACGTACTTTTTAGAAATGACCATTTTTACATTGAATTTGGGTTCCTTTGACTTTCAGGGTTTCACAATATATTATTTAGGATTGAGAGGTAAATTTTTATTTATTTTGTCATATTATTTTAACATCGGATACTTGACCTCCTAATAATACAAAATGGTCTTTGGCAAACGTATCCCACCTACCATATCGGGTATAAATTTCGGACTAACATTATTTCCAAAAGTAGCTGTTGAATGTCCTTCCTCACTTTTGTCCTCGTCGACATTCTTTGTTGAATGATTTTCTACTTGTTCTGACATATGTAGCCAAGATTTATGGTCTGTTATTCGCCTGAATACCTTCAAGTTGCTCTCTGCCATTGACCGAGAGCGGGAGTTTTGCTGGTATGAGCCTGTCTGTCGAGACCGTCTCTCTTTGCCATTGGAAAGTTCTAGCTTGTACACCACTTGTTGGGCTCGATGACCGGGAATGAGCTCGTAGATCGGGAATGGGCAAGCATATGGCGCTTCTAACGGCTTGCGAACGCAATTGAATTGCACCCATACTCGCGAAGCATCATGTAGTTCTTTAGGTACCAACGATTTCGGCACAGTGTGCATGTGTCCTTCAGATAACTGAGTGAGGTATAACTTTGAGTTTGTTTTCGCCAATTCGCGAATTTCAATGAGAATGACGAACCAGCGGAATTTATACAATCTATTTTAAAACCTAATGGTCTCATAAGGAGAAACTAACCTTGCTACTCAGGTCCTCACTCGTTTATTAATTTATGTGTGCGAGTTGCCAAACTCGCAACATAGGTCAAACTACGCTACAATTGAACCTGAAGATTTGCAAACATAAGTGGGTTTCCCACTATACAGACAGGCCCATTGCTAAACCGGAATTCTCTGCAATTAGGAAGCATTCGGATACCTACACATCATTATTGTCCCCTTGAAATTTCAAGATTTCGGGTTCTGCGGATAAATCCGTAGCTCAGTTCAAATTTTCCACATATTAAATCATTCGATCCCTGTCCTTCTCTCAAGTTAGTAAGTGTTTATTCATTTTAATTTTTGCTTTGTTTTCTCAGTTTGTTTTTAGAATTTTGCAGTGTTTTTCTTTTTAATTTCGCATTGTCCTCTCGGTAAGTTTTGCATTGTTTTCTTGAAAATTACCTAAACTCTAAATTTATTCATTATTACATTGTCGCATTATTTTCTCTCAAAGTTAACAAACTTTAAACTTATTGTCAGTGATTAATACATATATCTCTTTATATATTCTAAGCTTGCTTGCTTTCATATTTTTTTACTCCATTATAGGCTGAAGATGAACATAGCTAATGTTCGAAACGTTACAAATTATATATATTCCGAATACTGGTTGTGGCTTTACCCTTCATACTAAAATCGAGGTTTCAGAAGGATGTCCCAATTTATATTTATACATATATATATATATATATATATATATATATATATATACAGGGTTGACAAAAGATAATGGGAAAATATATAAATAAGTAATATCTAAATAACCATTACAGCTAGAGACATGAAATAAAAAAATATGAAAGATGAATCCTCTATCTATAAATACTTATTATGTGTAAAAAAAGTCTCAAAGTCATCTAATAAGTCAATTAGCCCTCTAAAGCAATAATGTGATAAACAGTTTTTTATTTATCTACTAAGAAACGGAGAGAAATATAAAAGGTGGCGGGCATTAGCAACATTAGGTTAGCTTAGAGGCACTGGGGTTGAACATAAAGGAGGGCCCCTTCAACCATTTATTAAAATTTTAATCTAGTTTAAAAATTGGAACTTTTTAAAGGTTGAAATTCAGAAAATAAAAACAACATGCTCTTCACAATTTTTAAAGGCTTATTGACTCACTAAATGACTTTAAGACGATTATGATAAGAAATAAGTAGTTGTAGATAAATGATTCATCTTTCATTTGTTTTTATTTCTTGTCCCTAGTTGAAATGATTATTGATATATTGCTCCTCAAAAACGGTCCAATTATTTTGGGACCCTCCTGTATATATAAATATATATATATATATATATATATATATATATATATATATATATATATATATATTAAAAGAGGAGAGAAAAATATTAAAGGATGGCAAGGTCGTAAAGCTTATTTGCAGAGGAAATTAATTAGAATTGTCGGACCTTTACCTCAGAATTACAAGATTTTCATGGAGTCTTATTGCATTATGGTAGAGTTTGGATAGCGGGAGACCTTTTGTGCCTGACTATCAAGCCTTTAAACTCTCTAATAACGGGTTCGTCCCGTTAAGCAGATATAGAGTCCGTTACACGAGGAACACTAGAATTGGTATATATGAGAAAAACTCAATTAATTTTGGAAGGGTGACTTTGTAATGAAAGACTGAGTTGATTCGGCGTGATTATCTCTACCTCGAATAATGAGAAGCTTTTGGATTATAAAGTGAATTTTGTTAGTCATATTTGAGGGTGGGAGCCTAGAAAGGATACCGAACAAATCCCAATTGGCCGTGGATTTTTAATTACATGGGAACTACGTAAAATCAAGGCCCTTTCCCTTGAGTTTGTCTATTAGTGAAATCTGGAATCCATTTTCTTTGAAAATATTCTTTAGAAAAAAACTTTCTTCTAATCGTTTTATTAGGGGTTATTAGTTCAATTTAAATGAACGAGGAATGTAACTAAAGAAGCTGGTTTATATCCAGTAAATGTAGGCTTCCGATCTACGGTAGAAGAAAGGCCTTGCTGATGCGGCTTAAGTTGTTATCTAAATCGAGCTTGAAGCCATTTTTGCAAATTACATCGTAATTTTTATGATTGAGTGATGGTGGTTTATAAATTAAGGAAATTTCCCCAAAACTTCCTTTTGTATGAAAAAATCGACAACAGAAAAAAATTGAACAGAACCCCCGGGATGACATTTTCATAAATTTTCCCGTTCTCGCCCAGTGCCGAGTAAAGGGGGCAATCACGTTTATGGTACTCTTTTTACATACGGCCAGACTTTGGATTAACCCTGTGCCCGCCATTAATTCGGAGAAGAAAAACGGGGTTTCCCTAATAACTTTCACTTTTAATCAGTCTAGGTGATTTAGGAAAAAATGGTATCAAGCTTTGGAAAAGCGTCGAGATCACTCAAATTGCGTAAAACAAAACACACCTGCGAACATAATAAGCAAAATTGCTGAAATTTCCAATCTTGCCCATGCAAAATCTTCCTTAGCCGAAAACTTTCTCCATTTCCATCAGGGCGTAGCCTTCCAGTTAATTTAAATGCATATCTAACGATTACCCTATCTCTCTCTTTCTTCTCCTTATCTTTCTCTCTCCTTTTCTACTCCCTGTCTTTTCTTTTTTTCTAATCGCGTCGCCAAGTGTAACGTCATTGTGCTCAAATCCGCTGTTATTTCGTACTCTCCTAGTGACATTTCGTCTCTACCTAACAGATTGAAGACCAGTGAATCATCAACATACATAATGTTAAATATAAACAATTCTGCATTGCTAATTAGCGAAATTATTTCTCGTTCAATATAATAGTTGGCGACCCCTAATTATGTTAAAAAAATTCCTCGTGCCAACCACAATTCATAATTGTAGCAATTACGACTCATTGCAAAAGATAATAATTTTTGTTAGATAAAATGGTTTCAAAGAAAGATTTTACTGAGAAAAGAGAACATATCCAATCGTAAATAAAAATGCTAAGGATCCAAATTCTGTCAAAGGAGATTACTAAGTGGAGTTGAAATAATGTAAAATATAAAAGTTTAATATAAAAAATCCACCACTAAAACCTTGGATCCTGTGTCAAAAATATGATATCTTTTTGACTGAAAAAGACCACTCAACTTCAATAGGAATCTTCTTTGACCAATTCTAACTTAGAGGTGCACTACGGACAAAAGAAATTTAATTTTTACCACTAAAAGTCATTTTGGTTACCTTTTGGAGAGTAAGTTGAATTCAATTTTAACTAAGTCATTACTCTAGTGAATGAGTGAGGGAGAAAACGGAAAATGTACGTTTTCTCATCCAATCTACGTTTACAGATGAATGTGATAATGAAGCTCTTAATTAAGGATACGGAAATTATTTAGGTAAACAATTGGTACAACAACAGTTGTACGAAAGTTTTTTACAGATGCTGGTTATTTTATCAGAATGCACTAGTAAATGAAGTAAATACTTTCATGGAATAGAAATGATGAAGTGGGTTAGAGTAAAATAATAAGTTGTTTGTTTAGATTTACACATTCAAGTTGAATGTAGCGAGAAACTTAAGTTGACTTTGTAGGAGTGCTGCACCTCATGGCCTCTGCTGTATTATTGCAACAAGACTCAGGAGAATGGAAGAAATCAAAGAAATCAATATGAAAACAGAAATATGGTACTATTGTAATATGGTTCTAGCTCTGTGTCTTTGAAATTGTTGGCAACTTTAGAGATTTTTTATTAATGCCAAGGGATAACAATATGTCTCTGCAAACTTTGCAGGTGAGTTTGATTGCTTCACAGATAAGGAACAAAAAGTGTCCTTTTACTCGGGATCTGAGTTCGTTAGAAGGAAAGGATTAAATTCAAGTATTTTCAGTTTTGCCTCCTTCGAAGACGCAATCGCAGAACCGAGCCTTCAAGTTATGAGTGTTGATGTAAACTGTCCTTTGCACTTTGAGTGAGGATGGCCTCGGCCTGATTTTTTAAATGGTTCGATTAAGGGCGACGACGAATTTGGATGAGAAGATGGGGAATGGTGATGTATTCTTCACGACATCGAAAGGTATTCGCAAGGCAATTGCGTGTTGGGCGTGGTTGTGGTAATTTATCCATGCTTCCTTTATCTCAAAGGCCTCGTGAGGTTTATTTTACTTGATTAATCATGCTTACGATTTCATTTAACAGCTCTAAAAGTGTTTGTTAGTGGGAGATATGCTCTTCTAAAATCAAATTTGCTATCATGATGTTCATAAATCGGCTCTGAGGTTTTATCTTCTTGAAGACTGAATCAATGAAACGCTGATAAGAAACTAGCTGTGCCATTTAAAGACCAGCTAGAGTTATAAGATAATCCACTTAACCAAATCTAGTAAAAATTACAGCTTTTCAAATCAAAGTTTATCCATTGAGAAGTTAAATAAGTGAAGGGGCCATAAGTAATAATATACTAAGTAACCCCAAGGTTAAAAAACTATCGCATAGAATACTTCTGGTAACTGTGGAAAAACGAAGAAAAACTAGACATACTTTTGTTCAAGTGCAATAGAAAGTCGATGAAATGCAAATAGAAAAGTAACATGTTTCTTTAGAGAAAGTACTCGTTTGTACGGCTAAGATTTCACACCAATTACCCCAGACCAGCATGTAGGAATGTGAGAAAAAGTATGCTCTGAGCATAATATGTGAAATTTTTTTCATAATAAAATTACAGGTAAAGAAGCCTTCTAACCATAAAATAGGTTTGAACCCTTCCTCGCCATAATTTTCAAGCAATGAGGCATTGGTGGCATGTAATTCAAGAGAATTGGGTGTCATATATTTCTCAAAAAGTCTCACGGCAAAATGTGACGGCTCTCTTAAAATCCCATAAAAAATAAACTTGCTGACCTTCTGAACCATTAAGAGTTGCCTCCCTCTTTGTTCTCTCCCCACCACCGCTATGATACAAGCAAATGAACATAACTTACCTTGTCGTAGAATGCCCCGCTTTTTGTTCTAAGAGTGCTAGGAGTGCTAATATTGATATCATAAAGAAGAGAGCCGTTATAAACATGTAAAGATATAGAGAAACACACAATGATTTCCAAAATAAACTTATATTTTAGCTTTAACAATTTAATACACAAAATTTAAACATTAACCACAAATACTCCAAATATTATCATACACACGAATTAATTCAATTAGTTTAACCCTCTAAAATTGGTTAATTTCGCTACACAAGGCAATATATAAGATTTAGGCTTACTGACTCTACTGGAGTTTAAATACCTCAGGAATGTTATTGTCTTACGACGCGTGCCGCCTGGCCAGATGTAGGTGGGCAGGATGACGAGGTCCTTTTAGCGAGGGTAGCAGCAGGGAGGTCCACACGAAATTAAGGGTGGTTCTTCAAGGACGAGAACAATTACGGTGCTTTATGCGGCACCAAGGTATTCGTAGTCTCTCTGACGAGAGTAAGTGGAACTTGGTTCTTAACCTAAGTTAACTTGGAGTGCGGTGTGACCACCGAGTAACAAGCTCGAGGGGCAGCTTTTCTCCTTCGTTATTTAATTCCTCATGGCGAGCACTAAACTCAGGGAGGGTCTTCTTCAAGGGAGAGGATCGATGAGGAGGGGTTTCTCTGACAAGAATAAGTTAAATTTGAATAAGTTAACTAAAAGGTCGGTCTGGTACCTAGTAACTAGCTCGAGGATGAGCTTCTTCTTATTTCCAGTCTTCCTCAAGGGCAAATATAACGGAGGGCGGCTTCTCTGACGAGAATAAGTTTAACTTGGTTTCTCAACTAAGTTAATTTATGATTTTGGTGTGGCCACCGAGTAACGGGCTCGAGGGGGAGCCTTTTCCTTCTTCTTTCCTTTATTTCTCAAGGACGAGGAATACCCCTGGTGTTTAAGATGCACCAGGATATGAAGGGTCTCTCTGACGAGAGTAAGTTGAACTTAACAAAGTTAACTCAGCGTTCGGTTTGATAACCAAGGACTAGCTTGAGGATGAGCTGCTTCTTAGCCCCTTAAGGTAGGTAGCCCTGCCTCTCTGGCAGGGTACTTCTTGGTCTGGCGAGCCAAGTAATCTACCTGTCCAGTCTCGGTAGCCCAAGGTCTTAATCCTGAGACTTCGTCACCTGGAGACTGGCGTATTCTACCTCGATTTTCCTCAGTGTTCCTTATTTATACGTCGTCACCCCACTGTGGGAGTGGTAAGAGGAGGGGAGGCTTGAGGACGGGCCCAGGAGGGTTTTTATTCCAAACAGTTTTCTCACCAAGTCTTACATCGGCTCCTTGTTAGCCTTCGAGCTTAGGAGAAACACGTCTTTAATTTTTTACTTGACGTGAAATTGAATCTCACTCTCCTGGGGTAGATCTTGCATTTTACCCTTTAGGTCTTTCATAGCGACGAGTGGTGTGGCGCTTCCGTTACGCCCTTGACCCGCCGGTGCCTGGGGCCGGATGTCTTTGCGGTAATCGCCTCCTGACTCCACCGCGAGAGAACGGGGGAGTGATGATTCCCATACATACCTGGTATCAAGAGCGAAAAACGATCTGGCAAAGCTTTTCCCTAAACTTGGGATACTACCAGCAATGACCATTGCACATCCGTGAATAAGACGAGGATCGATTTTTCGCTTTGCAATTAATTCCTCGTGGCGAGGACTGAACTCGGGGAGGGTCTTCGTCAAGGGCGAGGATCGATGAGGGGGGGGTATCTCTGACGAGAATAAGTTAAACTTGAATAAGTTAGCTTAAAGGTCGGTCTGGCAACCAGGAACTAGTTTGGCCTCTCAAACTTTTCGAAATAACAAAAAACTTGTGCCCCATGTCTTCTATCCATTTTGCAGCGTTATTATAGGGTTAACTGGAATAACTGCGGTGACAGCCTATTGGATCATTTTATGGATCATTTTAGCAGCAAAGCTCAAAAGACTGTTATCAGGTTAGTATGACGAATAAACCCAGCTGCGTTTGGCGCTCGCTGCAAATAGATCACTTGAATGATGTCGTTGCCAATGCAAGTTACCATACTTTTCCACAGCAATTTAGTGGGAAGCAGGAAGAATGAATTTAACAAGGGCTGCTGACCAAAGTTCTAGTTCTCTCAATAATTCAAGGACTAACATTAGGATAACCGTGTTAATTATATCATTCAAAAGAGAATGTAAAACAAAATAAGGAGTTCAGATTTCGTTAGAATCGGACGAATAGTTACGAGGTTATTACCAAAAAACAAAATAATTTCCTGTTTAACCTGTGGAGGGCGTGGGAACTATATCATTCCAAAGAGAATGTAAAGCAACATAAGGGTTTAAATTTCTTTAGAATTTGCCGAATAGTTACAATGTTATTACCAAAATCAAAAAAACATAGAATTCGTCTAATAAGAATAATCTAATTTACATATATATTCAAAGTGTAAGATATGAATGTCTCATCACATTACCTAATGATAATTGGAAAAGTCTCTTTTATTCTGACGAGGAAAGAACTATTTCAGACAAGATCTCAACGCTACGTGCAATTAATGATTCTAGATTGAGAAAAGGCTACCTCTAATTCATATATGGGAAAAATACACACTTAAATCATAAAATATGGAGAATTAATGTTAATATTGCTAGCAACATTTCAAAAGTCCTTTAACATGGGTTGATTCAAAATTAGCAACCACTCAGATTGTTTTATTTAATTAAGGTTCGATAATTAGATTTAATTATTTAATGACGGGAAGGAATTAGACAAAAATATAAACAAATCAAAAGAACCCGGGAAAGTTTACTAAATTCATATTTTTTCCTGTTTTCTTTGAAATAAAAAATACATTAAAATTCTTTTCACGAAGTGAAATTTGACAGGAAACTGTTTTATTTATCTTATCTAGATTATATGAGAGGAAATAAAAGAATACTATGAGAGTGGGGAGCTTTCGAAAGTATGTAACTCTTGAACGTACTTAAGATGAAAGGCGAAAGGAGAGACTACTTAGAGATATGTGACAGGCAAGCCACGCAACATCCTTGCATAAGCATCTATCATGCAAAGAAAGCTACTTCTCTCTGCTTGAAAGAGTGAGGTGTGGCCAGAGATATGAAGAAAAGGGGTGGTTAGTAAAAATAAGAGGAATAATGAAGGACAAAGACTAGGATAGCAAACACTTGGGTCAAAGTGGTGGGCGAACTTTAGACCGGCAGGAGCCAATATGACAACGGCTCAATATCTCATAGATGGACACTAAACCTTAATTATGGTTACCAAGTTAAGACTGATTAAACCATTCACAATCTTATAAACTAATCCCAAACCGATGTCTTTAAGGTTAATAGCATGATCCTTAATTCAGCCTTGGCCTATGGATCAAAGTGATGGCAAATACCAATTTTCGGTTCTGCCTTTGATGCACTAAATTAAAGTGGCTTTGTTTTCAGCGGAGATCAACTGATTAACCTGGGAACTGAACCAAAGTTATTTACACCGGGAAGGCAACCAAATTGGGACACTATGTGGCGACTAAACCCACCTTATGTTACTTAACTTCGCTAAGCAGTAGCTCATGCCTCCGAAATCTGTTAGATCAGACATTAGAAGATTTTTATCGAAGAAAAACTCTACAAAATATTAAGAAAACGATTATTATTCCAGATCCAAGAGCTTCATAAGTAGAGTGAGAAGATTAGAGGGGTCGAGTGTAATAGTGATATGACAATAAATAGAGATACATTGAAAATATACTACACATGTAGTAGGAGCATAAAGATTAAGAGAGATTTGTAAATAGGCCTAGTAATGGAGAGAATTTGATCTTATTGCGATAACAGAGCCATGGCTTGATTTACCAGACAAGAACTTTAGACGGGAGGTCTAGAAAGATGGTAATAAGATGGTTCATAGAGATAGAAACAAGTTAATAGGTTAGGGGCATTATATATATTATGAATAATCTCCATTATTGTGAAAATACTAAAATTAAAACAGATAGCATCAATGTGTGATTATAGCTAGACGCTAAGGAGGGGAAGGATAGACTTATCTTAAGATTACTATAGAGAAAACAAAATCTTAAAAGTTAACTTCATGTCTTCTGTGACAGGAGATAGAATGTACATGTACATGTAAATATATGCGTATACTGGGAAATTTTAATTACAGAAATATAGACTAAAAAGCTATTGTAGTCAACAGCAGGCTAGAATTTTTTTTAATATGGTCGCCTAATGCGATATTAAATTAGAAATAAAATAGAACAAGCTTCTTATTCGAATAAAGGAAGTTAAAATCCTAGTATATTATATTATAGTGGTCTGATGAGGCACGTAGAAAATGTTGCTTAAGCACTAGCAGTTTAGGTCTGGTCAGAGATGATTAGAGTAGATCAGGAATATGAGACAATGATTGGGCAGTTAATTGCCGGGAATAATATGAATATTTCGTTTATGGAAATTGGATCGAACGCTCTTGACCCTAAATGGATGTCAGATAAAATAAAATATATTGGCATTAATAGGGCGTATTTAGGAAAAGAAAACTGTTGAGAGTAAAATACATGAAGATACATTATGGAGCTAACATGGGAGATTAAATGAGTTAATTAAGTTAGCCTGGAGAAATTATGAAAATGAAAGTAGCAAATAAGTCAATGGAAGATACCAAAAGTTTTTATTAACTATATAGTAGTAAGACTAGAGATAAAATAGGCCTACTTACAACTACAGATGGAGAGTTAGTGACTGATAGTGAGAAAATTGCTAGTATGTTATTTAAATATTTTTTTTAATATTTACTTTTGATGCCTAGGGGAGATTTTTTTTAGGATTTCAAAGGAATGCAAAGATTTGTTAAGTGAGCCTCTAGCTAATAGAGCTAATATGATACCCATCTTCAAGAAGGTTGATAAAACATTATGTCTAATTACCGGTTAGTGAGTTTGACATCAGTGGTGGGGAAAATGATGTAAGCTGTAAGAGTGAAATTTATTATGGCTCATTTAGATAAAAATGAGCCAAATTTTGTTCGACCAATTTACTGAGGGTTTTTTTATAGAAAGGTGTACGAGGCGTCAGGAAAATGAAAATTACATTATTGTTTATTAGTATTTTATTAAAACTTTTGACACGTTGCTTCATTTGTGACTTTTTGAAATAAAATTAAGGTGCCCCCGATCGATGGCAGGAATTTTACGTGGATAGAGTCGTAGCTTAGTGACAACAAAGAGTTATTATTGATAAGATTAAATCTGAGTGGGAAAATGTTAAAACTGTGAATCCTCAGGTGCCGATGTTGAGGTTTTGGTCGTTCTTTAATTATATTAATGACTAAGACATAAGTATACCTAGCAACCTGAGTAAGTTCGCTAGTGACACTAAGTTGGCTAGTATAAGGTCTGACTCCGATGTTGAGGTATTACAAGACGAGTTGATCACGATAGTCAAATGGGGGGAGAATTGGCTAATCAAATTTAATATAAGTGTCACATACTTAAAAGAGGTATGTGTAATTCACGGCGAAATAATAAAATGGATGAAATACTTTTAGGAAGATCAAAATGAGAAAGAGAATTAGGCCTCCTTGTAAGCTCCGCCTTCCAGCCTAGAGAGAATTACTTAATTGCTAGGATTAAAGCTAATCGGTTATTAGGGTTAAGTAAGAGGAGAGTGAGAAATACACATGGCCTTATCTTGACTATGTGAGGCAACTTTGGTCACCGTATTATAATACGATGAAGATAAGTTTGCTTGAGATTTGGGAAGAATGATGTCTAAAATGATTCATGGGTTGAGGAGCTTACCTTATATTCCCTAAAGGAGAATAGTTCCAGATGACTTAATTGATGAATTTAAGTGGGTAAATGTTTATAATTACGGAACCATAGGTAGGGTTTTTATTTTAGTGAACAGTATAGGACATGTATCAATGGGTTTAAGCTGGAGAAATTTAGGTCTTGGAAAGAGATTGGTATAAATTGTTTTACAAATCGAGAAGTAGGGGAATGGAATAGGGTCGGCATGCATGTGATAGAAGTGTCCTCTCGGGGAATTATTAAGAATAGATTGTATTGTTTTATGGAAAATGATGCTAAGTGAGACTAAACTCGGTGAAGTAAACACTAGCTGCCTCGTTATAGCTATTGATTAGGCTTTTGCAAATCTTTTTTCTTATATTATTATGTAAATCAAGGTCAATAGCTCATATCTCATCTCGTACACTCTTTTCAGAGATTTTAAATTAGTACTGAAATTCAAAGCATCTTTTTCCTCATTGTTCAAAATCAGATAAACTCGGTTTGAGTCCAGAGTAAGACTTTGCTATTTAAACAGAAACATGGCTATTTTTACTAATTTGTTGAAAGAGACAAGAGCTGCGGAGTTTCCAAAGATTTCAGGCGGGCAAAATAGCACAAGTTCTTAATTTTGAATGCAATTGTTTGTATTTACGTAGTTTTTCAATTGGAGGGTTTTAATGTATCCTTAGCTATCTACATAAATATTTGAGTCAACTAGATTTATTTTGGCAATTTTTGTTCTCATTAGCCTCCTCCCTTTTGTTTTTTTTCCAGCATTTTTATATCTATACAATGATTCTTCTTTAGGTAAAATGATTTAGTTTTAAAATTATGTTTCTTTTCGGCTTAATAAATCAAATTTTGAATTTTATGCATTATTTGCCCTGGCTGCCTAAATTATAAGCTGCTGTTGATATGAATGTTTTGAAAGGCGTGAGAGAAGTGGTTTGGAACGTAGAAGAAAATTCCGTGATTAAAAACTGAGAAAACAGCTCTTTACATTAATAACTCTATAAAGATCTTTTCCAGCAAGAGTTATGAGACCAATTTTCTGGGTGCAGCGAGCTATTTCGCTTAACTTGCTTGACTTGAACGGAGTAGGCGCACCAAGAATTATAAGAAATTTAAATAATGCTTTGATGATTTTTGTTGCAGTACTACACCTGAAAGATAATAATCACCCACTCAATCCAAGTACTAGAAAGTTATCAGCTAAAAATTTGGCATGTTGTTATTAACCCAGTTACAGAGAGGAGTCGAATATTCTAAGAGCGAGCATAATGGAGAATTCGCTTTTCCAGGCTATAAAAAAACTAATAAGTATATGTCTAGTAGAAAATGTAAATGCGTTATTTTATATATAATAAACTTACTATACTAGTTATAATAATTCATATCAATGTATTTTTTAAATAATCTCAATGACGTTGTTAGGTTTTGCGGTTACCATTGAAACAGTTCCCCAAATGATTGACCATCGGGCACTCTCCTCTTTAACACGAAACAATCGGCTGTATTTAATAGATTGTTGGTCTATTTGAACCGACCAGTAGAATGTCCGATTCAGATTTAATACGGTCAACGGTTGCTATCGTAACCGCAAATCAATATAGATATTACATCTGAGATTTTAGCTATTGAGTTCCTAATACAAAGCAACAGAATCTTTGTTCTCTCTTTATAAGCGACCAAGGAAATTGAACAGTACGAAATTATTCCTTTTGAAAATATCTGAATCTGACTTAAATTGAAAATAAATAGCACACAATGCAGGTAATCGGCTTAAGTACATTATACAAACGCTAAGGTGCTTGCTTAGAAAATTAGAGGGACCGGCTACAAACAGTATACTACATAAGTGTCTATAAAGTAACATTATATTTTAATGAAAAGGCAAATTAAAAAACTCTCGATTATATAGTTTAATGTGTAATTTTATACAAAGTATAAATATATCCATGGCTTCAAAGTTCATTCTTTAAAACAATCCAGAGAATGGAAAACCCTGGGTCTAATCTGATAAGAGAATAAGACAAACCAGGCTAGTCTTTCGAACAAGGGCATGGGACAAAATAATCTCCTCAGAAAATCAAGTCAATAATATAAACCAAGCTCAGGAGGTGATCAAGAGGATAGAAAATTTTAGCCGTAATAATGCCGAAAGACAAGGTCATGGGTTAAAATAGGGTCGTCATCAGTTCATCTGATTGCTAAGGGATTAGGACCACTCAGACACGCAAGGTGATCAAGACCATAGAACAAACCAAGGCTCGTCAAGTACTCAAGTTCATGCGACACAGTAGATTATTCATATGATAAAGGTCCTGGGTAAAACAAACCTCGTCAGCTGATAAAGAGTCATAGACAAAACAGCTGTTTTTCCCATGCCCTTGATCACCTGATGAGCATGTCTTATTCCAAGCCCTTAGTAATAAGTATCCTGATTTTTCCATGCTCTTGATTACCATATAGATTTCGAATCTGATGAGAGATGGATGAAACACACGTTGACAATCATTAAACTTTTTGCTTTATACATTTATAGCTTGTATAAAAATAGACGCATGAATTTATTATCTATTTATTTTTAATTTGAATTTTTTTACAAAATTACGCTGCTACTCTATACTTAAAATTAATACTTTAAGATGGCATTTTCAATGCCCATGAAATGTTTAAGGAATTGAAGGATTTATTTTTCACTAAAAATAGAGAAATAATGTCCTTTTAATCTAGGGCTTCTATTAGATCAAAGTTGGTTAAAATTATTTACTATAATTGATCATATTACGATAAAATTCAGCAAATCACATTAAATAATTTAACCTAGTGGGTTTCAACAAGTTCTTGATGTACACCAGATACATACTTTCCTCTCTCAATCATTGTTACCTTAGTCGACGGTTTGTTAAGTAAACACTCTGACAATTTGCCTTTATTAAAAAAGACTACAGTTGGAATTCTTCTCGTTTGCCTGAATCAAGTCAGGCGTATTGCAGACTGCTGAAATGGACAGCTTCTTTGGAAGTTGATGTGAAGTCTCTCACTGGCACTGGAGCAACAATAGCAATAAAACTACAGAATTGTGTTAGTTGTGTCCCTCTCACCGATGCGAGAATTAATAGGCCAAGAATGGCGTGAGGTTGCTAGGTGTTGCCATCATTAGGTTGCCAGAAGCCGCTGACTGCACCATTAGCAAACATATAAAGTCTATTTTATCTATGAAAGAAATTGGATTGGTGTAATCAGCGAGAGCATTTTAATTCGGTGAAAACAGGAATAGTTATGTTTAATTCTCTTCGCTTTTACCGGTCTGGTAGAGTTACGATAGTTCTTCCTTCTTGGTATTATGAATATTAACTTTGGGCTTTACCTACTATGACCACTTAAGAATGTTTTAATAATCAGTAGCTTTTAATTACCTAAGGAAAGCTTATCTTATCTCCAGATGAGTTTGGGGCTTAAATGAGTTCACTTTTGTATTGGTATATAAACAAGCTTATTTGATTTACATGAAATTGGGAATTAGTTCTTATTTATGCTGTTGGATACTCATCCTCCAATTATAGATCGCTCAACCTACGAAGATATGATTAAACCACATTTGATTTTCCTTCCCACGCAGGGACGCCAATTTGTTACTGTCAATATTTTTCCTGACCATTAGTCATGCCACTAAAAGAGCAAGAACTTATCTTGGCTGCACTCAAATTCGCATCTCTTGTAAATAACGCCGTTAGTTTCTAAGTAAAACTGCGTTTGTGCCACCAGCTTGGATCCGCTGAAATTCGTGTATCTTGTGTTTGAAAAGTCATTCACGTAAGATGCAAATTTGAAGCGAGCGACGCTAGTTCCATTATCAAATGTAAATTAACAAAAGGACTTCGATAGTATAAGTAAAATGGTCGAAAAAGTCAAGGTGGAAGCAACCTGGAAAAGTGTAATGTAATGTACACATATCATGATAATCCGCAAAGAGATTTCTTTGAAGGTAGTTAAATTTTCATCAGTGTCAACTTGTAAATGGACTTTGGTGTCTTAATCTTGAGTGCTTTAAATATTTCGAAACCATGGCTAGGCTATAGATTCAAAAAAGAATAATGCGTTTCTTAGATCAATAGGGAGATATTCTACTTTTAACTAGAACGATACAACTTTTTCTTTGTTATAGTAGTAAAATTAGGATATCCTTATATACAGAATTAATCCATGAAATTTTAATTTAAGTCGTACGAAGGTAAACTGAACCACCTCAATTTACTTTCACGAAGAGAGCAATATCAACATCGCAAACTTATTGCAGTTTTTTAAAATTAGGAACTCCTTCACTAATATAAGTTATGACTCAATATTTTAACTAGCTTAACGATCTAGCACCAGGATTAACGGTTTCTAGCTAGTAAACAAAAGAAATAACACTGAGATTGCTTAAATTAATTCTCTTATAAATAGCACAAATTTAGAATAAATAGCACTACAGCACTTGGGAAAATTTTTGACACAATTATATTTTTTATATAAGACAATTAATACAACTAATCAAAAGTTGCATTTTGTTTATGTGTGTTTGTATCATTATTTGAATATAAAATATAACATATATTAAAACCCAAGTCCATTTTACTAATATATACAGTGAAGTGATTAGCGCAGTCAATTTTATCAAGATGTCTCTTGTATTTAAGAACTGACTTAACTCGTTTTGTCATTTTCGAATCCCAAATTTGTGATGATATTTTGAGTAATATTGCTTTAGCTTTGTTAAATAAGCACCCGCAGGTACGTACAATTCAGGGTCTTTGGTTTATTAATTGCCAGTTTTATTATTCTGTATTTGGTTAAAAAATGGCTAAGTTCCATGCCGAACTCCCAAATGTTCGATGTTATTTTTAGCAAAGCACTTTGTTATCCCTTTTGCTTTGTGACAATTCCGCTTCCTTGCTAAAAAATACAGTTATCTCCCACAAATTGGTCATAAACAGTTGAAAAAATGTGCTTATGTAGCACGTTTTGGTAAAATTTTAAGCTCATGGTGCTCTATGCAGAAAAATACTGTTGGGAAAATGTGCTAATGAAGAACAATTTGGTACCATTTTGAGTTCATGGCAGTGTTCTTAAGTAAAATTGTTAGTGCTCTAGTTCCATTAAATGAGAAACAGTATCCAACATAGAGAGTTTCATGATGTTTCACCGTGGACACAAAGATAAACTCGTGAAAGCACTCTCATTTTCTCCTTCTAACGAGATATATTCTAAAAGCTCCAAACGCGCGAAAGAGAGCTTCATCACATAATATAACTTTGTTGGTGTTCAACAGTAAAATCTTTATATTTCCTACATAAGTGAAACGTATCTATAAGGTTGTTTTTGTTTAAATAAAGCTTGTTCGCAGTTCTTTCCCACTTGATCCCTTTAGGAAAATGTCTTCGCCTCACAATGCGTGCTAAAAGGTTCAGAGATGCCTTTTCCAATCGTAGCTAAGCTTGGCATTAGAGGTATTCCGATACTTGAGCTAGAATCTTACCAGGAGGAGATTTTGGAATTCATTTGATGCTCTTGTGAAACTAATTCTTTATCCATATCCTTTATTGCTTTCACCTCTTCTTCACCTTTCCGACTTTCATCTTTTCTTTCTCTTTTAAATTAGCAATAAGTAGAACTTAAAGTTTTTGCATGTTTGAAATTCTTCGAATTCATATAATTTGGATAAAAAAACAAGAGCAAAAAAAGTCGTATGTGAAGGAAAGATCGAATATCTCCAAAGACTGCTTCCTTTGAAAGAAGACTCTTGTGACATACCTCCTGCGTGGACTTGTCGCTGGAAGTATGGAACTTGTGTGATTTCTCAATATTGAAACCTACCACCTTATCAGAGTTGCAGTAAGGAGCGAGCATTGAGCTACACTACAATTCCAACATTGAATAAAACATTTGCCCAAACGTATTAGAATGATTAAGAAATAAAACATTGTCTGTCTGCATGTCTGTTTAGCTAATAATGCCATTTCTTACTCCTAGGAGAAGGAAAGTGCCTCAATCTATTATAACACTTTCAAATTGGAGGAAATAATGTGGCTGATAACAGATGGAATTTACAAAAACACAAATAAATAGGTAATGATAAAAATGGAAAACATGATGCAAAAAAATAATATGCTAAAAACATAGGAAAGTAGGAGATTTTAGTTTATAAGCGTAGATATTACAGACTTGTCTTGAAACACAATTATACAAGCAACAACGGCATAAAATAACAGTAGGTAATATGTGCTAAGCAAATATATTCATATAGATCGAGGGAGAGAGTTTAAGATGCTTAAACAGATTATAAACTTCCCAAAAAGGGAAGACTATTCCAATATTCATTTCGTTCTCCATAAACTCCCTTCATCTGCTTAATTCAAATTGGATGATCAAAAGTGAAATTGATTTCACTTTTAGAAGTTTAACAATCCCTGAAAATTTTTGTGTTTTAGAACGCTCTATAAAACCAACGCCGTCAAATAGTTCTCTTATTGTAGGTCAACAGCTCCAAAACGAGGGATATGTTTCCGATACCCTTCCAAGTAGGAAAACATTAGACTCTTAAAAGATGTGCGTAAGATTTTATTTTATTCTTATTTAGATTCTTATCATTGTGCTGTCCCTTATTTCCTTGATTCTAAAAAGAACCTTTGTTCTGTCCTCACTCGTACATTTAAAAATTACTTCTCTTTATTAATAAATGTATCCTGAGTCTGCAACGCAATAGTTGCTGCAGTTCTGTTAAGCCTCGTCACACTGTTCCTATGGGCATCTTTGGTCCTGGCGACCGCGCCTAAGGTCGGGGACCATGCTGAAAGTTTTGTGCATGTTTAAAACTTCTACAATTGTTTGGCGTAGAGTGAGTTCATACCAACACACGTAAGGAAGTCTTGAGAGACACGACAGCAGGCGCCGTGGGATTGCTGTTAGTAGGCCGGTTGGCAGCATTTGCCGTCGACGGGCGGCCTCCATAATAACGTCATAGCCCAAGTCGCGCAAGTTCCTCTCGCAGCAATGACTTGTGCGGCAACTGGGGCCGCTCCCTTTTGTTTAAATTTTTCGCACAGAATGGTAAAATTGCTTGTCGCCGTATACTGCTGATCATAGTGATAGTGGGACGCCGATTCTCTAACATCACACCTAATGATGACCCTGTCAGATGGCGATATTGCTCCGCAACTGGGTGACTGTTTTCAGACCTGCTACGTAACGTGAAGACCATGAACTGATGTGGCAACATTGCGCTCGCGACTTCCTCTCGTGCGTCCTGGGTGGCATAAAAATAAGCGCTGCTTACCAGGCTCTCCCCACTTTTTCCCTCGTGTTCTTTGCCTACAGACGCCTTCCACTAACCACACCTCGCATCACCAGTAAGAAAATATCCCTCGTCCAGTCTTTGGACATGTTTGCCGAATAACAGGCGATACAGGTTATCCACGACACATCACCCGAGATTCAGCTTGAACAGCAGCTGATAGATGATGGAGATGATATGATAGTGTACAGTGAGCCAACTACTGGCATAATACGCGCCCATCTAGTCATTACCGAAGAGGAAGAAGATAAATACGATGACGCACACGCATTCACCAATCCAGGGCGACATCGACCTGCCATCAAGTTCATCTTCATGGAGGAGCAGGAAGTGGAACTGGGAGACTGGCATAGGGGACAACCTATTCTGTCTGACAATGGAATCCGGGACTAGAAGAATGTTACCCTTAAGGCTTAGCTGTTGGAGGAGAATACGAACAGCCTCAAGCCACCAATAAAAGGTTAGATTATAGATATTATATATGTTCATTATGTTCCGAAGCAGCTGTATTTACGTAATAGACATTCTAAAAATATAATCCCAATTTTATATTACGTGTGTTAATAAAGTGTATTACATTTCTCTTGATTTGCATACATTTTTGTTTATTTTCCTAGAAACACAGCTGAAAACCTAACTCAAATCGATGAGAACAAAATTCACGCGCCTCACCAACAGGAAACCAGGACAGGCTGCCTCCCGCTACACCGAGAGGGACCGTTGAGTGTCACTCACCTACGGGTTCCTTAAGGACCATTTGTTCACCATAACGACCACACTAACACTCAGGTAATTACGGACATTTTAAGTTTGGTTAAAATTAGACACTATGTTTTCTTTCATATCAACCATGCTTTGTGCAAGAAATTTTCATATCATACTAGTTGCATTACATGTTATTAAATAATCATGTTACAGTAGAATAAAAAATTCTTGAAAAATTATTAAGGTAATATTTTCATTTGATTGTATTTACACACAGCCGTCTCAGCCACCAGAGACATCACGACCACAGCAATTGGAGAGGGGAACTCCACGGAAAGCTGAAGGGGAAAAGAAGGGACCAAGAAAACTGTCTGGGAGTAACGAGGTCGAAAAAGAGGAAGACTACAATTATGTAATTGCTGGATATATATAATTAATGAATAATTACATGGAGTGCTTGTTGGTTGGTGTATTGTGTATTAATATTGCAGTTTCATGACATTAAATGTTTGTTTTCTCTTTCCAGTTAAAGGCCAAGATCTTTAAGAACGGCTCTTTATTAATGAGATCATCACCTTCTTCAAGCCTTAGTTGCCTCAGGTGTAGACCATCCAGACCTACCTGCTCTAACTTGCAAGAAGATCTGGAGGATGAGATGCTCAGTACAGTCATCCGGTATATTGCTATGTCCCACAAGGCAACTAAACCTGCTTATCATGCCAGGGAGGGATACACCACACTGCATGAGACTACTCAGGCCACGCTCAAACACGAGAGTACACCAACCTATCCCACCTACGTCAGGAGTATACCTCCATCAGCACTCCTGAGCCCAGTGGGGACACCACCACCTTCTTGACATGACACCCAACACACGAAGGATTCCCGACTCGTGGTACCAGCCAGTCCACGTTTCCCCTTCAAGATTATTAATTATTAAGAGGAATGTGTGTCAAGAAATTGGTATAGAGTTTATGCATATGTATTTGATGCCACCCAATGGTTGATGCCAGAAAATAGTTGCCACATTTATGGAACTGAATGGATGTTTTAGCGGTTTTGGAGGGTTTATGAAGGGTTGAGAGATAAAGAAATAGATTACTGGTCTATTGGATGGTGGAAAGGTGGAGAAAACCCCTCCAAACCTATTTCCATAAACGAGGCAATCATTAAGCAGTGACCCTCTCTGCCACACTTGCACTCGTGGCTGCTGACAGTCCCCCTCACTCTCTTCTTTCCTCTCTTCCTCCTGAAATGTTAATAATTATTGCATTAATGACAATAATAATAATAACACCAATAAAGCATTATGTTTAAGTTATAATGTTCAAGAAAATGACAAAAAGGTGAAAGAAAATTAAGGAAAATAATTTTACTAGTTATTTAAATATTATGAATGATAAGTAGATTAAATAGCAAAACCAGAAAGAAATTATATATTCTACTTAAACATAATACAAGTAATGCATATTAACAAAATTTCTCCATTACGGGTAACTGACCATGTTGTACTACCATGGGACAGCAAAAGCAGGCCAGCTGTAGTATTCCATGAGGTACTGACGTTGCTCCTTAGCTACACGCGTAGCGTTGTTGCCCGTCAGCAGCACATCACTCTCTCTCCATAGGCCGGGTTGCACCAGATGTCTTCCTTGATCATCAGTGTCCACTAAGGAGGTTGCAACAATGGTATTCCTAATATGCAGTAAGTTGTGGAGGTCACCACAGGCAAGGGTCACTGACTGGATCCTCTTTGGAGTCTGGGCCATGATCATCAGGCGACAATGCCCCCTGTGTGATTGAAATGGATATTGTTAGCACGTTAAATATATAAATATTTTCATAAGAACAATAAATAAAGTAAATAATTGGTGCTTCACTTTGGAAAATTTCATAATGTTGTTATAACAAGTATTTACCTACCTAGCCCTCTTACCTGTTAGTGATGATGTTAAATGCATTTCCCGGAACACGACTTGTCTTCGAGAGTTGGTAGTTGAAGATCTTTTGCATTCGACTTAGGCGTTTTTGAGGATAGGGCTTCATCAACCAGTTTCGTAGTTGAAAGGCATCATTTCCCACAATGAAATATGTCACTGGTGTGTCAGTATCAGGGAGTGGTTTTCTGACCAGAAAAGACAGGGTGCCCATGATTGGCGTATATGTTTTCATGAAGGAAATGACTGCAACTGATCCTGCATCAGCTGCACCCTCGTGGATATCCAGGAACTTGTAGTCAGCATCAACAATTGTGAGGAGAACTATGGAATGGTAGCCCTTGTAATTGTAGTTTTTGGATCCAGCCTTAGCAGTCCATCTCATGCACACATGCTTCCCATCTACTGCACCAATGGTGTTATGGAAGTTCCAAAGTCTGATGAAACTCTGGGCCACCTTCGTCCACTCTTCTTCTCTATTAGACATGCCATGACGTCTTGCATGTACTCTGTGATAATAGCTTTGCAGGCTTTGTAGACTATCGTCGAAGGGGTGTTGTGGTCAACACTAAAGCCATACGCAAGACTCATATAGCTGTAACCCGAAGTCAGGTACTGTAAATTTATAAAAAAACTTGAGACCAGGTGAAATTGCCTTCCTGAAAAACGTATTCTGCTATTTCATCCTTGGTCCCACTCGATCTAGTATCTCCTGGAAAAGGGTCACATCCATTCAGAGGAAACTTTGGTAGACATGCCGATCTTCCTCTTGTTGTTCCCGCTGAAGGTTCTCGTATATTCGAAATCTTGTTCTTCGGAGGAGCCACGGTCGTATCAACAGATGAAGATTTTTCTTCTTCTTCTTCTTCTTCTTTATGCAGTTTTTTAGCTTTTCAAGATCTATCTCAATCTCTTATCATGTTTCTGTGCTAATGATAACATGGCGGTGACTTTCAGGAAGCGTAACCGTGTGAGTCCTAATGGGATATGGCGCAGGGATTCGATGGTGTTGGGTGTTGGTGATGTGGACACGTCGGAAGTGGTTGAGACATTGGGAATGGTATACCTCACTCCATAATTATATGGAAAAGGGTAACATCCATTCAGAGGAAACTTTGGTAGACATGCCGATCTTCCTCTTGTTGTTCCCGCTGAAGGTTCTCGTATATTCGAAATCTTGTTCTTCGGAGGAGCCACGGTCGTATCAACAGATGAAGATTTTTCTTCTTCTTCTTCTTCTTCTTTATGCAGTTTTTTAGCTTTTCAAGATCTATCTCAATCTCTTATCATGTTTCTGTGCTAATGATAACATGGCGGTGACTTTCAGGAAGCGTAACCGTGTGAGTCCTAATGGGATATGACGCAGGGATTCGATGGTGTTGGGTGTTGGTGATGTGGACACGTCGGAAGTGGTTGAGACATTGGGAATGGTATACCTCACTCCATAATTATATGCACCTTGTCTTCCGTCGGTGCCTAGTCACCTTCCACAGTCAGCGAATAGTGGCGGCAACAGCGTCTGACCGCCGTCATTTCGGACGAGACCGCCTTCAGTCAGGCGGAAGTCTTCGGTCATTATACGCGCTACGGGAGAGGGTCGCCACATGGAACCGAGTGGTGATGCCTTGAATTTTCCTTTAGTCAGACTCCGCCAGCAGCTGAGCACGTCTAGTCAGGCTAGGGTTGGTAATGGTCTCTCATGACATACGCCATGTTGTCCATTGAGAATAAATGAGTTTACATATAATGTACTGAAGCTTCGTTAAATAATGTTTATTTAAAAAATCACATATCCAGTTTTAAAGTAATAGTATTCCTAAAGAATTTGCTAAAGGTAGAACGCATCAGTGTCTCCAAATATTCAGTATTACAGAGGGAGGTAGCATTCGCATTATTTATTACACATCTCCAGACCGCGTATAAACACTGTTTCTGACTAGAGAGACATCAAGACTTATCGAAGGGAAGCAATGGATCTACTTCACTGCAGCTGCTATAACCCGAAGACATCCCTGGTACAGCTTCCATGGGCATACTCCAGATTTCTTATGAAAAAAGCCCTCAAAACAGGAAAAGATCGGTGGCACCTTTATCTCGAGCTGCAAGGATAGACTTTGTAAAGGCCAAACTATGAGTCATAAAATAAAATGTATTACTTTCTGGTAGACCAAAAATATCAAAGTCAATAATTTCCGAGTCACCAATAAAAGCAAAATCATTGACCGCAGATAAAAATTAACGTTAAGAAAGAGAAAAGAAACCAATTACATGGAAAAATAAGCACACTAAGATCCTGAAAATCTCACTCCAAATATTTAGCCTCTTGACTTTAAGAAATGTTCTTAAGTTTAAAATAGCAAAACAAAGGCATTAAGAAAGATGGAAATTTTCTTTCTTATCTGAGTTTCGTAAAATATAGTGTAATCATCTTTGATAACCTGATAGAGTTTTAAACAATGCTTCAAGAACCTAACCTAGAAATAAATCAGGGAAAAACAAAAGAAATAAGAAACCTTCAGAGGTAGATACGATGCAAATTGAATGACAATACAAGATTCAAATGCAAGAAAATGGACAAAAAATATTACTGATGTTACTAAACTTGATAAATAACGACTGAAAAGAAGAGAAACAAGATGACGTATTCCCTACTTTCAAAGAGAAAAATACAATATGCTCCGCGTATAGACTTAGTTTGCCTTTCCTTTTGGTAAAATACACATAAGAAAACTTTTTTTAGAGATTTTAGTCAGTATCGGTTCATATACTACCCTAGACCTTTAAGGTCAATCTCGGAGGATTAATTCTTTAGTATTCTTTCTCACGCTCTCCACTAGACCATATAGAGCACACCACATATTCTACAATGACGCGAAAGACATACCCAAACTGCTCTAAAGCCATCACATTCACATAAAAGATTTCACATAACAGCAACTGTCTCTCCTCGGAAACAAAAGAGTTCACGTCACATCACATGCAAGGCAAATCTTCTTAAACTTCATCATTACATTCACTCCTTGATGTTTTATCCGTCGAGGCAGCATTAAACTCATAAAAGTCCCCCCCAAGTTCATTTTATCAAGCACAGTCCTCAATGGATAGCTAGATACTCGCAGTCTTTCTCCATGTTCTAATTCGTCTTTTTTCTATCTGAGACTCAATAACTTCATTACGCTCCAATCACAAGGAAAGAATAAAGTCACCCAAGTCTATTCAGTTCACCCAACAAGCATTAATATGTATAAACACACTCAGAAGTCTTAACTAACCGAAAAAAGGGATCACTCTCTTACCAGTGACGAGCAAAATCCACTAACTCTTAAAGTTGAGTATTATTTTCATCTCAAATTGTGTTGAAAATTGCTTAAATTCAACCTTCCCTTAAAGAGTGGGAATTCGAGTCTGCTAATTTATTGCTGCATAGTACTTTTACCGAATAGGATATAAAAACAGCATTGGTCTTATGGGTGTTGGAGAAGCAACTTCGAGTGCTGAAACCTCACTCAATCAGCTCGCCATTAAGTGGTCATCCGGAGAAAATATAAAAGGTCCAAAGTTGTAACCACCCTAAGATTACTCCAGTGCACCCAAAGAGGCGGGTGCTTTCTCTCGGGTCGTCTTTTATACCTCCTTTAAATCTCCCACTATCTTCCCGACACTTGAATAAACCCAGCAAAGGATGAAGAATGCCGATAGTCGTTCTAATAGAATTAAGCACAAATTGGAGACTATCCTTCACCCGCCCCATTCGAGATGTTCTTATAATTGACCATTAACTATGACTGACAAGTTTTGAATAAGTGGGGCTCTTTTTACTATTGCACTTACATGAACATTTCTTTTAAGGATTTTATTTAATACGAGTTAATCTATGCTGTAAAAATCAGGAAAAATTGGTAGGTAATAAATTGTTATTGGTATTATTACAAGTACAACCAGTCGTGAAAAATGATGACAATTTCAGTTTTCCTAAAATATTTTTCCTCTTCTGTTTTTAATGTAATTAGTTCTCTGTTATTAATTTCTATATTAAAAGTATTAAATAGTATAAACTTGATTTTTCCTAAAAGGGAGGTAACAGTTTTCTATAAAAATGTAGAGGCTCTTATCAAGTTTAGCTATTTCACTAAATACTCCGATACTATTAGAAATTCTATTCTAAGGCCTAAAATATTGCATTATTGATTTTTTGAGACATTAAATGGAAGGTAATAACCAATTTTTTTTAAATAAGTGCCTATTAAAAAAACAGTTTTTAATTTACTTTCATATTATGCTCGAAAGTTTCATAAAATTCATCCAATAAATTTAGGAAATCCGGTAATGTGTTGCCCAATTTAACATACTGTAAGTTGTTTTATTTTTTTTCATTTTAAGAAAATTGTGAGCCTTTTATTAATTAATTAAACTATGAACAAATAAACAGCGGATTCACAAAGAAATTTCAGATTTCGATATGCATACACACAGAATAAACTATTAGATTCGAAAAAAATTAATTACTCTTCAATCGCATGTTATCTACATCTGAGCTAAACGTTTAGCGCGAATGTTAACAATTTGGATGATTTGGTCTGGTGCAAGAGAGACAACAAGGCACTACTAGGCTCTGCCCATTCTTTTCAGCAGGATTTTTCAATAGATTGGCACTCAAAGTGGATCTGATCCTTTTCATTCTGAGTACTCGAACGCGACTGAGCTCCTTTGTCTCCTCTTTATCCAATTACATATCATTCGAATCCCGGGTTCACTTACTCGGTGGTGCCCGAGAGAAGGATATTAAGAGATAGAAGTAGATGGCCTCATGCGAACATCCCCCGGAGTGATTTCTCCTCCTTCTATATTTCACTTCATCGCGTCGGATAAAAAACAAGGAAACAAAGGTAAAGAGAAAAGCGTTATGCGACACTCAGTTTATAGGATGTGACAGGTCCCTCATTGAGTGAAGAATCACTTAAATCAATTAAGATTAGCAAATAAGGCCGTAGGCCACACCCCGCAGGGCTGCCTGTGTAACCAAGTTCTTTCTGTTAAGGAAGAGAACAGCGGCTTGTCTTCTTATAAAGGAATTATTAGAAATAACTTTGATAAAAAAATTAAATATACTTAGATGACAACCGAACTAAAAGAAAAAATCTTATTCAAACACCTTAAAAAAATCTCGCTTTTAAAATATAGGGTTATGGATTAGAGTAATAGAAGTCGAAATTTGTCGATAGAGAGCTTTAGAAGGGTAGAAAGTGAGGTAGAGAGGGAGTTGGGGATATAGGGAGGAAGGGAGGGAGAAAGCGAGAGAGACTTACCACCCTGAACGCCTGCAAACTTAATATTTTCAATATGTGCTGCAACAAACAAAAGCGAACAACCGTCTGAGTTAGATATTTGAGATATGTAAGACATTATTCGTTCTTGTTTTAACATTAATATATTTATCTGTCATTAATCTTTGAGGTCTGGCCTTTCAATGTATTTTTTCTCATGAGACAGCATTCCTTCCCTGCGCACACCTAAAATTCTTGTTTTCAGACCAAGACATACTTTTTTATATTAGTTTAAATATAAAAGGTCTTTCAACAAGACGCTCCAGCTGTGTCAGGCGATAGTGGCCATGTTGTTAGAGCGTATCTGGCAACCTCACTGTGAACTGTTCAGTAGTACTTGGCAAGTCACGATGGAAGGTTATAGCATTGAACAGTGTGTGCAAATCATCAAAGGTTATTATCAAGTTCAGTGCTCCGTTCGACAAACGTTCCGCGCATTACGTGATTTCTATCCTCGCCACAGCGCCGAGGCCCATTTTTGGATGAATGGATTTGTGAACAAGCAAATTCACGGGTTTGGGACGAAAACAATCCACATGAGATACACAAGCCTCAATTGTATCCCAACAAAGTCACTGTTTGGTGCTGATTTTTGTCTAACAGAATCATCGGTCCGTATTTTTTTGAGAACGAAGATGGGATTGCCATAAACGTCAACGGCGAGACCTACAGATCGATGATAAGCAAATTCTTGTGGCCTCAACTGGATTATATGCCTGATATAGATAATGGCAACAGGTGGTTCCAACAAGATGGCACTACGTGCCACTTTGCGCACTCCACGATAGACATTTTGCACCAGCGATTTCAGGGCAGGGTCATCTCGCGTGGCGGCGACGTCAACTGGCCACCGATGTCATGCGATTTAACGCCATTATACTACTTTCTTTGGAGCTACCTTAAATTGCAGGTCTATGCAAATAATCCGCAAAAAGATGATGTCCTCAAATTCAACATAACGAACACCATCCAGCAAATTCAGCCATAACTTGTATGATATATACCAAAGGTAAATTTACTGGCACTTAGATTTCATTATCCGCAAAAAATGATAGAGAAAAACATTTTGTCTAGCAACCGGCAGCAAAAAACAAACATACTTTCGATTGTACTCCATCATTAGTCACTTACTGCGGGCGGAAGGATTTATTTATCCAAAGCCGTGTAACGTGCGGAAGCAAAGAGAAATTAAAAATCAGCACATAACAACGATATAGCAAGTTCTAAGCATATTCCATTACTCACAATCGGATTTTGCATATGCGTGATATATCCGCTCTGGACCCAAACAGTAATTTTATAAAAGTAGATAATTCAGCTCTGGGGATTCGAAGAGTTAAATTAATCAGTCCAAGATTTTTATTATGTTGCTTGAATTTTCTCTTGTATATAAATCCTAACAACGTTTCCGCACAGTTTTTTACAAACAGAATTTCTAGAATATACTCAAAGGTTCATGGTTTCTATAATTTTTACATATTAGAAAAACAAGAGGCCCAGTATAGATCTTTGTATCACTGCACTAAAACCTTCCAGCCATCGATTCCACCCCGTTAATGGCTGTTGTTTGGTTTCCTCCTGTTTGCTCTTTTTATAACAAGTGAGCAAATTTTCACAGATACAGTGGGTTTTGAGCCTTTGAGCATTTGTCATTCCTCTTCAGATTTTATGTCATTATGGTAAGCTAAATTATTTTCTCGATTATACTGGACAAAAACTATTTTGCTATTGAGGGAAAAGAATGTTTTAAGCTATATAGAGGATGTTAATTGCGAAACTTAAGTCAGAATTGTTCTATCGCGTCAGGATTTTGAGCTTGGTGTATCCCAAAGATTATAAACTCTATTTTAATTTAATATAAAATATATTTACATACAAGAATATATAGTATATATATTCGGCCGTCAGGTATAAAGAGTTTCAAGAAAAACTTCATTATATAATTAGCAACACATGGCGCTGTATTATATAAAAATTCAAATTGTAGTCAGCTTATTCTTGGTAACTCTCATTATCGTTTTCCTTGCCGTGAACTGTTTTGTTATGTGTATTTTTTATGTGTGATTACTGTTTTAACTGTGTTCATTGTGTTAGAACATGAATAGTAGAGGCCGTGTAAATCAGCCAGACGCGTTCTCCTATGCCTTTAAAAATTTGCTCCGTGTGACCAACTGAAGAACATTTCCACAAAATTAAAAACTGCCATAAATATTAATTTGGATATAAATTTAGGCACCAAGACAATAGATGGACAACTCATATATATTCTGCACCTTGGTTTTCTCAGAACTTACAGATTTGTTGATTTATTTTTATATTTATAATTTTTTGAGCTAATCTGGCGACTGCCTACTTGGGCATAAGTCGCCGTACACAGCACAACCTACTAATAGGATATATTAAAAAAACAAATAACAATAATTAAATAACAAATAACGAGAAAAAGGTCGGGGGCTAAAAAATAACAACGAGAAAACAAGGCACGAAGGAAGCTTGCTCCGGCATCGGGGGTAGGCCCGCATCCCTCCCCGCGTAGAAACATGCGACCTACAAAAAAAAGTCAAATAAAGTGGATGAGTTAGCCTGCTACAAAAAGTCTCATATTCCACAAATCTCTGTGCACGAACTCGTCCCAAGTACTAAGGACAAATGATAGGGACCCCACTCGTCTAGGTCCCGAGACAGGTAACGTGCGGGTACAGAATGGTTGAATGTACAATGGTAGGCGTTAGCCAGCGATCATGGCTCTGAGTGTTACTTTTCCATAAATATTATTACTATTTACTCAAATAAAAACAAAAAAAATTGTAATGTATATTATAAATTGGTTTGAAAAACGGCCCAGATATCTTCGTGAGAGGTGTACCAGTTCCGCCATCAAAACATTGAATTGTAGACCTGGACACATTGGACCATAAACCCTATGATTCTCCTATTAATGAAGATACGGTAATTGATTCTTAGAAAGCTGAGCCACGCATGTTAAATCAAGAAGGGTTAAACGATTTATAGAGACCTAGCAAAGAAAAAGGAAAAAGTTTAGGGATCTAGAGTGCAGCAACGAAATCTCCTCAAGGAAGATAGGAAAATTTTCCTTTTCCTTCCTTGGCATAAATATTTATCTATTTTGCAAGCAAGAAAATAATAATGATTGTTTCTGTAATGAAGTATATGGGCTCATGTAAATAATAGGGCACGAGCTTACTCTTAAAGCTGTGATGTTACATAATATTAATGAAAAACCTATTCCTACGGCTCATATTGTCGGTATGAAAGAATTTATGAATCGATGGGACTCATTCTGAAAAAAAATAATTAGTCAGTTCACAATTTTAATATTTGTTATGATTTGAAGGAGATTTCTCGCCTCCTATGACTGAAACTAGGATATACCCCAAATATGTGCTTCTTAGGTCTAAGAAAAAGTCCTAAATAACGACCCAAATGAAATCAGCACATGTTAGTCTATATGTAAAGTGTGAAACATATGCCAATGCTACACTTACAAAAAGGTGTTCCTTCCACCCATTCACATCAAAAAAGTTATAAAATGTATGAAGGCATTTTCATCGGACCCAAGCTCAGAGAATTGATGTCTAATAGCAAACTTCGAGGTAAATTGAATCCATTCGAGCTCGAGGCATGGAGGTCATTCCTATTAGTTGTACATAACTTTCTTGAAAATCATTAAGCTTAAAACTATGCTGATTTACTTAACAACATGCTAACAGTATATGAAGATTGGGATGGCGCTTATCGATTAAATTCACCTTTTTTATTCTAATCTCGCTTTTTTGCTACGAATCAGGATGACCTTATCTTTGATCATGGTAAAAGACTCCATCGGAACAAATCTAAGATGGAATAAACGTATCAAGGACCGTTTAACTGATGGTTTCTACAACGCGAGACCGGGACGATCGATAAACAATCTCAGCAAGTGTTTCAAACATTTCTTAGCTAAGAATTTAAGAAATATTCTATTCGTTAAATTTATTGGGTCTGACTAAGGTATTATTACTCTTGTAGTTTCGTAGGCTGGGCTAAGTGATCAACCGCTTCCTTATGGGATGAAGGAATATATATATATATATATATATATATATATATATATATATATATGGATTCTTTATTCCTAGGTAAAAGGGTGGAATAAGCTTCGAAATGGCTAACTGTAATGATAACTTTTCTTCTTAAATAATAATAACTTTTCTGACTATCTTTGACTTGGAATTGCACTTGGATATATTAAGTTGTGAAAGGAAAATATAAAATATAAACACACATATAAGATTGCAATTGCACTTATATATGCATATATATAATAGTAGGAAATGGATAAATAGGGAAAGATTTTCCTGGTGAAAGGGATAGAACGATAGAAAATCTTTGGTGATAGGGAATCACAGGCGTTTATCTGAGATTAGTGGTCTTCTGATTGTTTTTTTCTTTTATATTCATGTTTATTTGCTTAGTCTTTTCTGCTTTTTTGTTTGGGTTGTTCTTGATTTGTGATGTTATTGCATGTTTGTTTGTGATGTTACTACTTGTGTTTTCATTTTGTTTCATGCAGATTATGGTGGTTTCTGGCAGCGTTCAAGCCTTTGTAGGTGTTTTCTGTTTCATTTGTTTCTCTCGTTGTTCGTTTATGTATTTTTAGTGTTCTTCTTATTGTATATTCCTGGTGTAGTTTATTGTTTGTCGTTGTTATATATGCGTAGTCTTATGTGTAAATTGGTTCTTCTTGTCTTTCGGTCTGTGCTTTACTATTGATGAAGTCTAGCCTTCTTCTTTGCAGCTTCATGTTAATTGAAGTCATCTGGATTATGTGATGTAGGTCCCTCTGTCTCCTGCTTTCTTTCCTCCTGATGTTCGTTATTAAGAGCACTCGTTTGTTTTATACCCTTTAGAGGAGTCGCAATTTATTATTGGAAATAGTGTTCATAGGTATAGGTGGATATAACAGCTTAGATTTTAGGAGCGCTTTGTATATCTTCTTTTTGTTGGTCATGTTCAGGTTTCGGAACCTGAATAGCTTGGTGAGCTTGACCTTCGATCGCTCTGATCTCTGAGCATCGTGGCTACCCTAACTATTTCTACATATTTTTAGTCCTAGTACTGTCCTATCAGTGCTGTATGAAATGCGGACGTCATCAGTTTCGATACGGACCCATTTCCTACGGAAGAATGGTATCAACTTAAATTTCTGGTTGTTAGTGGCGATTTTACATCTTTTTTTGTATCAGTTGACATGGTGGTGATTTATACCATGAGTTAGGGAGTTTAGAGGTGGCAATTAGGATCTGAGAGATGTTAGCAAACAAAACAAACAGCGTGTCTTCCCAGACTGGATTGGGTAGATCGAAGGTGTATATATTATATAAGTGGGCTTAGGCACCCTCCTTTCGGTACGCCTGCAGTTAGCTTAAAGTCTGGTCCCGTGTGGTTGTATATTTGTAAATACGCTATCCTGTCTGTCACATAGTCACATATAATTTTTTCTACTCTTGGGTTTAGTCCAAGTCTTAGTATTTTGTACTGAAACCCAGCTCTCCATACTTTTTCAAAGGCCTTGTAAACGTTTCTGAGCACCAGGTCAGCATACCTTTTTTGTTTAGCAATCTTCGCCAGTTTTTTCTGTGATGATTGCGAGCGCCGTATTAGTCCCTCTCCTTCTTCTGAATTCATGCTGGTGTGGGTTATGGAGGTTGTTATCCTCCATAAAGTCTTGGATTCTGTTAGCAAGGACCTTCTCAAAGACCTTGCCTGCCACTTCGAGGAGGGAAATGGCTCTGAATTTTACTGGTCTATCCAGCGGTTTTTCAACTTTTGGAATGAAGATTATTTTAGTGATCTTTCATTTGACCGGAAAATAGCTAACGTTTATACACGCCTTCATTATATTTGTAAGGAAATGGCTACATTAAGCATCCTGGAGGAGTATAGGTACATTCAAGCCCCCCCCCTTCATGAGGAGAAGCGTGGGAAAGGTAGCCGGCGAAAATGCTTACCATGTGTGATCTCCCCGCCGCTGTGGGCAGTTGGAGCTAACATATGTTTGAAGGCGACCACCTAAGGTCCTTAAACGACGCTCTAACGATCGAATTACCTACGAGACCCATAAACCCGTGGTTAAGGAAAAAAAAAGCGGTGCGAGTCAGAAGGCACGCCAAGTAGCGGTGCGGTTGCGAGCCTATAATTTGCGAGCTGACTTGGGCACCCCAGTGCCACCTCAGGAATTCTCGCTCTCCCCAGATGCTAACTCACCATTCGCTCCCCCCCCCCCTTTGCATCTGTGGCCTGGTCACTTCCCCCTTTAGATGGGGCAGTAATCCGCCTATAAATAAGCCCCGCAAATAAAGAGAAGGAGATTAGCTGAAGTCGATACGCCAGAATAGGATTAGGTCGTGAAGATCGATCCATCGGCCAGACAAGAAGATTATTAGAAGTCGATTCGCCAGAAGGAAGATTAGTTCGTAAAGATCGATCCTTCAGCCATACAAGACTATTTCCGTGAGAAACGATAGGATCAGATTGAGAAAATCGATCCCCCCTTTCAGGGCCGTATTAACCTAAATAGTCAAGTTTTATATCGGTGCCATACCGAAGAAGCCTTTTCCGTCTGCAGAGAAGTCCGACTGAAGAAAAGCAAAGCCGCTCACACTCGAGTGATTCTCACATCTCAAAGCACCTTAAGAGTGAGAGGAGAAGAACCCTGCCCCAACGAGCTCCCGTTCTTTAATTACGTTTAAGAATCAGCCCCCGTCACAGGCGACGAAAATTTCAACCAGCGGCCACACCACTTCAAAGCGAGAGATAAGTCCTCCAGCGACATCCGGCAATCCCTAATACCTACCTGTAAGTTAACAATAACATTTATATCTCTATTGCGATAGTAGAAGTTAAGTACGTCCCACGTTTTAAAGGAGAGTAGAAACCATTATTCTTGAATCTAGGTCATATGTGTTTGTAGATGACAGTACGTTAATTTAATGTTTTATGCTAAACAAATAGGGTCGTGATAAAAATACTAATTGGCAATTGGTATGTTTATTGGAAGCCTACTTTTTTATGTTTTGTCGTTGAAAAATCTTTGAGGCCAAATATAGAAATGTGTTTACTGTTGGTTTGTAATATTTAATTTAAAATACATGTTTATTTTGGTAGATTCTGGTGTTTCCTCCTATCCTTATGTGTTTGAAAATAGCTCTTCCTTAAGGACTAAACCACTAAAATAGCACTCTTAGAACAAAGCCTACTTCATCATAGAAGTAACTCACGCCCCTTAAAGCATACCGCTACTAAAAGGGTGTCAAAGAGTAGAGGGATCAAAACAAAGGGTCATTCTACGACAATATTGACTAGCCCTTCTATGATGTTGACTTTGGTCAATTCTGTTTTACCTGGTGCTCTCTGTTTTAAGGTACCTAGCCTCGTTATTATTTCTTCATCCGTTATCTTTCGTCCATAACCAGTCATCTTTATGTCAGAAGTTGTGTTGTTAAAGAAGTATGTCCTGTCTATTTCTTGCCTTAATTGGTCGTGAATGTGTTCCTCAAAGTCAGGTCAAACTGTTCGTTGTTTTTTGGTGTGATGGAAAATACATTCTTCCAGTAATCTCTGAACTCTTCTTCCGTTTCTGTTGCGTCCATTTTTGTCCCGTTTCTTTATTGAGGAGTATGTTTCTGTCAGGTGGATTACCTTTCAACCTTGATAGAGTATTCTAAGAGTTTGGTGATCGACATCTTCGTCAATTTGTCTACCGGGTCGTTCCAAAGTGCTATTTGTTGTTCTGTCATGTGTGTCTTCATTTCAGTCCTTATTATTCCTAAACCGCCTCTTTTTAACTCTGTGTCAGTCAGCCTAATTTCTTCCAATAGTCTTTCATATTCGTTCGTTAGGACATATAGCTCTTGTATCCACCGTGGTGCTGTTAACGTTTTATAAGATGTTTTGGGTACTGTTGCGCGGTCCGCATACACCATTACTTCCGGTAAACTTTCCAGTTCCTGCTCTATCTCCTCCAGGGTTGTTTCTTCGAGTAATTGAGTTCTGAAATCCCCGAGAAGGGTACTCTTCCCAGTTCGTTCCCGAAAAGCATTTACTCTCCCTGACGGATATTTGAATGGAGCTCGATGATACTTTAATCATGATAGCGACGTGGTCGCTTGGGATTATAGGGCCGGTTGGATATAATAATTGGGGGGAAATTATGAGCTGGTAAGGGTGATATCCGGCTTGGTTGCGTAGATGTCCGTGATATAAATGGGGAAGTTGGGTTCAATGTTGGCAACAATAACCCTGTCAATAAGGTTCTTCATGTTATTTCCTTTCTTGTTTAGACCTCCGGTGTATCTGGATTCCTGGTATTTGGCATTGAGATCCCCCAAAACAAGAATGTTCTCTCGTGTGCAACAGGGGATGAAATTTGTGCATCGGGATATAGTCTCGTCTTAGGGGTTGGTATCCTTTCGACACTCGTAGTGGCCCTAGAGTGGTTTGGATCTCAATCGCCAGAGAGGATTTAGAAAGAAGCGAAGTACAGAAATGGCCATCAATGTCATAACGGAAAAGCTTTTCCAAGCCAAACGGGACAGGAGTTATGTGGATAACGTTTGTCGGGATAAATCAAAAGCGTTTGATAAGGTGTGGCAGCGAAGCATGCAGTATAGATCTTACGGCTAGGTCTAAGTGAAAACTTAGAAAAAACTCTCTGTGACTATGTCATGGAGAGAGCGGCGTATGTCAGTCTAGGGTGCACGGACGGACTAAAGTTTCCGCTCACTGCGGGCCTCCCGCAGGGTGGGGAGGGTCTGTCCCTCGCCCTTTACTCGATATACACCGCGGATGTGCCAGCCCCTGTGTACCCCTCTTCCCTCAATATTTAGTACGCCGATGATTTCAGCCAGGAAATTTTATCTCCAGGGAGGAATGCGCCGTGGCAAGCTCGCATGACAGCGATGGAAATCGTGAACCTGAACAACTACGAGGCTCAGTGGAAGATAAGAACAAACCAAGACAAATTCAAGGTGGTCCCCATCGGACGCACCTTAAAAGCAGACTTGCGTGTGGGGGATACGAGATACCCCTATACCAACGAATGCAATGTACTCGGTATGAAAATCACCTCTACCGGGTACAAGAAGCACGTCGAAGAAAGAATTTCTCGAGCCTCGTCCACTGTCAGAACTCTATATACATTTAGAAATCTACGTGAAAGCAACAAGAAGAAGATCTACAATTCCCTTGCAAGATATACGTGGCTTTACTCCACCTCCACCCTCTCATGTGTCTCAAAAATACAAAAGAGGCGACTTCAAGTAGTGCAAAATAAATGCATGTACCTAATCACGGGTACACGCAGGAAAGAAAAAAGACAGCAAGAAGATCTGCACAGAGTAACGAGGATAATTCCCATTAACAAAGTCATAGAAGAATGGACCCGGAAAATGCAGGATCTGGAAAACCGGGAACTGAGTGATGAAATCACCCAGATGATTAACCAGAACAGAAGAGCTGACTGTCGCGCCAAATTTCCCAGCTCCGCCAACCGAGTGGCTGGCAGAGTCGAAGTGCCATTCTACTCATAATGTGATGTAAAACCTGTAAAGAAAAGAAGTAAACCGAACAAGACAAGAAACTCAAACTATGACAACAACCCACCGATGAAGAAACCTTTAAACCAAGATTGCGAAAAAAACATATTACGACAAGAACCCTCCTAAAGATAAAGAAACAAAAAGACTAAAAGACACACGAATACAAATGATACTAACAACAATAAGCACGCACTAAAAATGTAATAACAAAACACAAACACAAGCAATGCATAACACACACAAATTAAACTAAAAGTTGTTAAGACAAATGGCTTGAATGCCATAAATAATTATTTATAATTATTACAAATCTACAGTAACAACAAAGAATACACGCTACAAAAAAAATAATAAAAGTGATAGGTCTGATCACCAGACTCTAGGCATCTCTTTACACCCTGCTACACTTCTTTCTCTTTTTTCCACTTGTCTATTTTCTCTATTTATCCACACACCCTATCGTCCTCCCTTACATGTACCCACTTTAATTGAATCAGAGTCAGAATTTTCCGCACTGGCTAAGGGAGAAGTAGTAAGAAATACTAACGAATCCAATGAAGAAGAAAAGGATACTAATAAATTAGAAAGGTACAAGAAGGAAAGAAAAATCAAGGAACCCCCAAAAGAAGAAAAGTCAAACTAAAAATGTGCACACTGAAATGGATACACAATCAGAAACTGAGGCAGAATCAGGAACATAAATTGAAGAAGGATGTCGTTATGAAGCCAAAACTTTAAATTAAAGCTATTCACACGAAGCATACCCCTGCCAAAGGACCAAAACTAGAGGACATTAAAAAAGGAATAGAAAGAATAAACTGTAAATGGAACTTTGTTACTGATCACGACTAAAAAGCAATAGAGAAACTGATTGTAGATAACCGAATTAGAATTTACCCACAGGACACGAAAAAAAACACATTTGGAAGGATAGAAAAGGGAAAATGGAAGAAAACCAAAATAAAAAGTAAGTACAAAATGAAATATAACAAATTATGGATAACCCGATGAAAAAGCTAAAGATCCTTCATATTAACACCAGAATGATCACAACTTCCTTGTACGGAATATAAGATGAAGAAACCAGGAAAATCTCAAACTATCATATAATAAAAAAGAATCACACCGGGGAAAGATACGATGGTACGGCCATCGCAATAAAGAGAAACTTGGTAGTTGACGAAGCCTACATAGCCACTACTATCAAAATGGAGTACACTCCGATGACAATAGTGGCAGACTACCAACCACCCCATCGCTCGTATATACTAATACACTGTTATGGAGCTACTACACAAACACAACCCATCAATTCTCCTGGTGGACTTAAACGCTAGGGTTCCAGTATCAGAGTAGCGCATAAACAACAACGCAGGGCAGAACCTAGAAATAATAATGGACAGAAATATATTAAAAAGAATATGCCCAGAATTTACACCATATATCACCAAAAGAGCTTCAACTAAACCTGATATAATAATTTCGACAGAGAACTTCCCGTATAATGCTTCTATGGAACCGATACCCATTCCCTGTAGCGACCATATCGGAGTTTTGGTGACTGTAAATCAAAACTCGATACAGGAAAGCGAACTGGCAGACATATACAGCTATGTTGAATAGCATAACTGAACAGCAAAAGCATAGACGAACTAGAGGAAATAACCAGAAACTTAATCGAAAATATACAGGAAGCAGACGAAGAAAGTGTGCCAAAAATCAAATACAGAACTTTACCACATCCAAAGGGGTCAAAAGAACTGAAGAAGAAAGCAAGTAAATTCCAAGTAAAATATTCGAAAATAAGAATTTTGGGTGTAAACAGACAAAGAAGCCAGAAATTAGAAAGCTTGAAAGTGGAAATGTTTTTTTTTCATAGAAAGCCAACAAGAAAAAACTGGAAAGAAATCAAGAGCAACATATAGGTCATAAAAAACCCAAGGGAGGCCTGAAGAATGATAAAAATAATCAGAGAAAAAACACCAATAGTGCCAATAAAAAGAAAGAACGAGCAAGATAAATACCTCAAAAGCAAAGCGGAAATAAAAGAGAAGTTTAGAGGACATTGCGAAAAGGTTTATACAATAAAGAAGATAATGAGCGATTCGAAAGAGAAAAAGAAGAAATGGTCATCGAAAACCTAAGATGAAACATAGGGAGAATAAAACCACTTAGAAGGGTCGATGAGAGTACGGACGAGTACGCGGGATTTGGAGCTCTAATCGCTCTGAAGGAAGTAAAGAGGACAATGCACCCGGAAATACCTGGCTCACAAAACAAAACTACGAAAAAGCCCCTGAAAAGATACTACTATATGTATTAAAGATCTATTCAAGCCATTCCTAAATATCGCTGCATACCCACGAATCTTTAAAGTAGCGAAGATGGTTTTTCTTCACAAACCAGGAAAAAGCCGACATTGGTCTCAAATTACAGACCCAGATCGCTGCTTAATTATCTGGGAAAATTATTCGAGAAAATACTGATTACGAGACTGGTGGAACACATATCAAATTCATGAAAATACAACGAGCAAAGAGGTCTGGTCAACAATGACCAATGATATCATTCTAAACCTAAGAAGAACAGGTGGCAGAATAAATATCCCTGCCAGATTGTGTGGGAAGGTCGCTCGAAACCGACTTTTCCCAAGGACTAGACTCTGCGCCAAGAAAACACTATACCACTTTACATATAAACAACACAAAGTACGACACAAAAAATATAAGATAAATTGAACACCGTTAATGAAGAACACACAAATACAACCAGAACAAAACACGAGGTAATACACTAAATTTGAATACTGATAAAGGCTCGAGAGCTTAGAAATACACGAAGACTAAGTAAAAAAAAAAAAAAAGACAAACACAAAGAAGAACCTAAAGAAGAACGCACACAGAAACAAACACAAGTCACCAATAATAAAACAAACAAGGAAAGATCGTGAGTTAGAGTATACAAATGCTGCGATACCCCTCAAACTAGGACAAACCTTAATCACCTTTTACCATCTATTTCCAACTACTATCTAAATCTTCTACTATTGAGTACACCAAATTCCGAAATTTTAGACTTAGAAGAAATCTACAGGAAAATCAAGCTAACCGAAAAGTTCACAACCGGCAAAGGAGGAAAAGTCGAGCGTGGTTCTATTCAAGAAAACGTGATCAATTTTGTCCTTTTCTTCACGGGAACTTTAAGGACAAGATATATTTTGTATGGAGCCACATATAGCCGACCCATGATATAGTACTGCATACTAAGGAGTTTACCTTCCCATTTACGAAAAAAAAACCCTAAAAAGCGGGAAGTTTATCTTCCTATTTACCAAAGAGAAATACTACAATATACTCAAATATACTCTTTATCAGAAAGAGAAGTTTACCCCTACCCACTAGAATTCAATGTCTACGCGTGGCGTCTGAGAAAGATGTCCCTGCACTCCCAGACGGCTCCAAGTGAGCAGCGATAATTTCGCGCGGTCGGATGACCCAGGCGCTCTTCTCAAGAATGGTCGGATCAGTCAAACCCAAAGAGCCGCCTCAAAGAATGTCGCGCAGCCGTTTGATCCCTGTTTGGTTCCCTTCCTCCTTCGCTACATCGCCTGATCGGCGCCAGACTTGCGGAGTCGAGCGAGGGCTTTCGTGCAAGGCTGGGATGCTTGCCGAGAATATGCCCTCCCACCCTGGAGCGCCAAGTCTAATGAGATGTACGTGGACCCGCTTCCGCCTAGGCAATATAAAAACTTCAGGAAAAGCTTTGATAAAGTAATAGCATACAGCTCTCTCGTGGTTAGCTACAACGTACAGTCTCGTACGCCCTGCCTCGCCTCCCAACGGCTTTCAGCTTCGAACGTGACGCGTCGCCTCTCTTCTTTCTACTCAGCCTCGCTCCTATCTAAAGGGATATCCCACCCAACAGGCCATAGACACGGACAGGCATCTATCACTCCGGTATCGCATCGTTTTCGTCTGGATTCCTTCTGGTTCATTTCTCAGTAAGGATAAAGAAAAATGAATTTTGAAAGTGGAACTTTGCAGCGCCCTGCTTACTCGTCGTATCCAAAGCTTCCAGTCAATTATGCTTCACATGAGTCTCGTTGCCATTTGCACTGTCTCACTTTTCCTGGAAGCAATCACCGTAAATCTTCTCTCAGATTCTCGTTCCCGTTGAGTCAGTTGTATCACCCACCCACCTCTGTTTGGTACCCCGGTTCTCATCTTATTTATTGCCATTTATTTACTTTTGCTAATAATATTTTCTTTGTATATAGTAAAGTTATTTTTCTACAATCGGTTTCTCTGGACACAGAACCTCTAAAAGTTGATTATTTAGGCCAATCGCACTCGATTTTGATTATTTAACCCTTGCACTGGGATCTATATCCCAATTTCTGGCGTTCTCCCATCTTGAATCATCGCAGAGTCAATCATCGGCTAACATAAATGCTCGACTCTAGGACACTCTTAATATAATAATTATTCACCTTGAAAGTAAATATATTATATGATGATATAAAATTAATATTTATTTATACGCATAACTCAAACTCTTTTCGTAGTAAAAATTTCTGAGTTCATATTCAGAATCAGCGTACTCCGTATAGTTAAGTATATGCACTACTATTTGTCTGTGTAACAGAAAAACATATTTTTATTACCAGGTGTTAATTTTGCTTGTGTTTTGGTGTCCAGAAAATCTGTACGCATTATCATTAGGTGAACAGTCTTAAGATTGGGATTTTTGTGATATTATTCACCGTATAATTGAATTTATAAAAATTAAAACTCATGAAATTTGGAATCTTCAGGGGATTTATGATTGAGAATTTTGGGGTATGTAATTTGAATCTAAGTGAATTATGGTTACCTGCACCAAAATGGTAGGGAAAAGTGAACCATTCTTATTCAGTTCCTTTTAACATCAGGCCAAAACAACCTCTGTAGTCTAAAACTAGAGTGAACGCTATGTTATTTATTGCTTCAACATAGATTGATTTTGCTTTAGTTTTTACCTTTAATTTTCTAGACTCTTTTAACTTAGTTTTCTCATTTTACGTTTATTTGTGCAGATTATACACTAGTCACCTATTTCCATTCACTTATGGTTGGGTAATAACTAGACTTTGCTACTCTATTCTTGGGTTCATTTGGGGGCCAATGATTTTCAATATACTTGACTCATTTCCACCATTTACTTTCTTTTTCTCCGATCCCTTTTTCCTATAACCATTTCTTGCGCCTATATCCAGTTGTTCTTCTGACTGCGGGACGTTTTGGTATCGGGATGAGATTGGGTCCAAAAATTGCCATGCCCACATATCCATCGAAGTAGGCTTGCATAATTTAAACATTGGTATTAAAAAGGCTCTCCACGCCAAAATCTGACACGTCACCGAAACAAAAATAGGAATCTTGATGTGAATAAGTTTCCACTAAGTCTTTCACTACACGTAAAAAGGTTTTTGAATTACTAGCTCATTAACTCTCGGAGAGGGCGCCAAGCTCCTAATGTTTACTGATGCGCTGGCTCACGGGTGTTAATCAGAGCAAATTGTTATGGTTTGTCGCAAATGAGATTAATAACCCAACCAAAAAGGAACTGCCGATTAAGTTCCTATACGAGGTGAAGTGAGACCGTAATATTTATACTAAAGTGGCCGCACCTTAGGGTCCTTAATCTCCTCAAGGGAATAATCATGCATTAGAGGCACAACTAACGCCACTGAATACAATAATAACAAATATAAGTTAAGAATGGAGGGGTTGACCTCCTTCCAGGAAGAATTCTGAAGAGGAGTGGGTCTTAGTAATATCGGCAAAGAATATGACTGAGGGAGGTCTGTCCTGTCTGTAACTTCCTGTTTTGACGAGGGAAAAGTGTAAAACACAGGTCTTTCAACCCCAAATAACCCAAGATAAGGAAACAGAGCATCAGGGATGCATTCACAGTCTGTTCAGAATGTCCTAATCAGGAGGCATTATACGTTTTCAGGAGTAAGTTTGTTGGAAGCAAAGATACTACCTCATTTCCCGAACTTGGCTGTGTAATAGGCTGGAGATATAAGTGTGTCTCGTTTTTCGGACTGAGGCCTGCCGAGTAATACTAACAATCCCAGAGAGAGTGGTAAATTTACTGCTATTCGCACATCTACTGGTTATTTGAGACTAAACCCTCCAAGAGTATTCCAATTTTCTGCATGAAAAATATGTTAATTGCAAAGCTAAACCTTGAATTGATATTGATCACAGCCTTCTTTCTCTAGGCATAGCGGTTCATAAGTTTATAAAAAGAGGTACCGGCATCATGGCTGTCCAAGCTCTGGATCTTACTGCAAAAAGGGATGCTTTGAGTGTAGACCTGTACCGCTTGGATCCACCAGGCAGCACATAGAGCTCTGGTTAAGGAAAGCACCCTCAGAAATTATCCCACTAGATCCACGATCGCGAAAGCAGTATAGCCAAATAAGAAGTATCTAGTGGCTTTTAAATTCCTTACTCGGGCAGCCTAGTAGTAGGCTTTGTTTAGTACGGCCACTAAAGCCTAAGTAGGCAGTCTCTAGATGGGCTACTAATTTAAAGAAAAATAATTCACCGAGATCCTCTATAAGAGGTACCGTCACCATGGCTGTCCAAGCTCTGGATCGTATGCGAAAAGAGATACTTTGGAGGTGGAGCTAGACATGTACAGCTTGGATCCACCACACAAGACCTATAGCTCTCGCTAAGGAAATAAATCTCCGGAATTATCCCTGTAGATCCACGAGCACGATAGCACTATAGCCTAATAGGAACTTTCTAGAGACTATTAAATTCCTTTCCCGGGCAGCCTAGTAGTAGGCTTTGTTGAGTACGGTGACTAATGCCCAAGTAGCCAGTCCCTAGATGGGCTGCGAAAATTAAAGAAAAAAATCCTTTCCTGTGCGCAACCTTGGTCTAGTTGGTAGCCAAAACAGTTTAGCTTTGCTTTAGCCAATAACAAAGCAACCAACTCCTTTGTTTCGATCAGGAAGATATAGGAAGATGAAATTGATCAATTTATACGTATATTTTAAATCCAACTTTATATTTAAAAATGAATATCAAATCCGTTTTTTATATAGTCTACAATTTGATTAAAAGTATTTTTAATTAATCTCTCCAGGCAAATAAATATATATTTTATCTCGGATTATCTTCAACAACTTTCATTGTGCAAGTCATGATGAAGGAATCTGGTGGAATTCCCTCATCTAGACTTCGATAAGAGTCTCAATATTATTGAGACTGGAATCAAGGCACAGCTTTGTATGGGTAGGGTCATCGAGTTAATCTCGGCAAACTTTAAAAAATACGCGTAAAATCTGAAATGCGGAGGAAGAATTTTCCAAGGTCTGAATATTCATGTATTGTTTCGTATTAACGTACATAAGTTCTGAGTTACCACGTCAATATTTGCATTTTTTTAATTCGTCCGCGTAGTTGCCATTTTTACATCAATATAACTTATCAATAATTCAACCACTTCTATCGTCTTTGATGTGGCAATAAAGAGAAGGCGCCTGTGTTTTCACGAAACACTAATTTTGATACAAACGAAATTCGTGTTGTTTTTATGATAGATTTAGGGAAATCAGAAGACACCAGAGTGCTGCTTGAACCTTTTAATAATAAATTTGAAGGAGTTATTTTAATGGCATCACGCTTAAATTATTGAAAACGAAATTAATAATTTATCTGAGTGAAACCGTTTAGAATTTTAAGACCTGGATGGGCTGACTGCACAAAATGTGAATTTTAAATGAAAGCAAATTAATTTCTATCCGCTTAGCATCAGTTGATATATTTCTAAGTTTGCAAAGTTAGTTCTTTGTTCTGCCTCAAACGTATTGTAAGCGTTAGATGTCTTTTCGATGAACAGTAGTCTAAAGTTTAGCCGTCTATTCCAAGTGAACCCCAAAATTTATTCTTGAGCGACACTGCAAGTGATCGTCGCCCAATATGATTTTACCATATCTACCCCGACCTGCGTTCGCCTGCTCAATTTTCATCTAATTTTGAATAAAGCAAAGACTGGTTTCGTGATCTAAATTAAGTAGATCCGAGATTATAATGAAATTTTTTATATCTTTCAACGAAAAGAAGTTAAAAATGTTGATTTGAAGGCTTCCTTATATTGCTCGATTCGTCACAGAGCTTAAGTCCAAAATCCTTCAAGGGGTTGATACAATCCCAGATTGATTTAAGACTATATTAAGGTATCTATAAAATATATTTGAGTAACGTTTTGAGCTCAAAGCTACTTTCTTAGGCTGATTCCTTCTGCCTCTTCTTATACTTTATTTTACAGGAGGGCGGTAAAAAATATGACACTTTCTTTTTTTGACATTAAAATTAGACCTTTTAATTCTCCAGTGTTACTTACGTTAGTGTTTGCATTATGAAATCTGGCTACTTGTCCAAGGCGCGGTCTAGAGCTAGTATTAGCTATAGTTTTATATAGTACAGGCCTGCTACATTTCTTGTTCATTACTAGTGTTTAGTATTTCTTCAACTTAGATTTCCCTAGTAGTCAGTCGCGAGGGGGGCTTTTTGAAAAATATTATCCAAATTTATAATCTTTAAGCGATCACAGAAGATAGTTAAATTAAAATATAAAATCTTGATTCCACTGAGAGTTTTCTTTAAAGATTCAATAATATCATATCTAAACAAATTATCTGATGATTACTAGTTGCAGGTGATTCACCAACATTCAACTGAGGTCTGAAAACTTTAAGAGGTCTAATATATGCCTAGCCTTATTTTGTCTTGAAATTCTTTATTGTCTTTTTATGAAAACAACTTTAATACTTAGTGTAAATAATTCTTTCGTTAATTAAGAATCTGCGAGTATTGATTGTATAAGCCTCATAGACATATCTCTGGTAGGGCTAGAAACAAAGAATAAGAATTTACCCATCTATTCCTAAGGGAGGAGAATTCTAGATCAATTATTATCTGTCGGGACAGGCAATATTTGGATAATAAAATAGGATTGAATTTCTTCCACAAATCATTTACATTGTTTTCTTTACCCTTTATTTTATCATATTTGTTATAAAAAGAATATTCTTTATTCCTACTCTTTCATTTCTGTCCAAGATTGCGATTATCTTCATTCTTCTTAAAAAAATAATGTTTGCCTTAAAAAAGCAAAGATCGAAAAAGTAATTTTTCTCTTGACAATTTAAGGACAGTGAATATCCTTTAGGTCGAATTGATTGCTAAAATATAAATTGAGAATACAACCAATTTTCCACCGACCGCCCGAATTAAGGTTGATTAAAATGGAAAAATCACGATAAAATCCTTTCTTGTATAAACTCTCACAGAAGGACCCGAAAAGAAAGTGATTTTCTAAGTAATACATCCTTTACTCGATAAAAGATGCAAAAGTAAAACTTGAAATGTTGATAAATAGAAACTATTTATCCTTCTCAAGATAGGACACAAATACTAAAGAATCTTAATTAAACTAAAAAGAGGATTCATCGTAAGACATTTTAAGTATTAATTTTAATATAAACATGAAGTCTTAGAGAGAAAAACTGACGAATTTTTTTTTTATTCTAATAAATGCTATATTTCTGATGTCTTCTATCAAACTACTAAAAAGAGGTGCCCTCCAAATTGATTATAAATGATAAAAGAAGATTTGTAAATGATATTTCTGCTCCGTGAAAGATATTTTATTTTCTATGTTAAAAGAAGAGATCCCCGAGAAAAGTCCCGGTTAAATCAACTGTAGCACCCATTTGACCTTACAGATAACATTTCGTCTGACGTGCTATTATTGCAAACTAAGGGAGCCAAGACCGAGGGAAGGGATTTGATTTGAGGGAGGAAAATAAATGCACAAAAAATGGAGGCTAAAGTAATATTATACATATATAGGTATTTTTCTTTTCTGATTCACACTATTTCTGATTACTGGAACTATTTATAAACTTTTAAAAAAACATATCCACCACATTGATGTTGTTATCTCTCGATAACAGAGCACAAAATGAGTGCTAAGTAATGAGAAATGAAGGTATACATAAAACATTTTTATTCATTGAAAACCAGCCTTTTTCTTGTTAAGTTGATGGAAAAGCTCCTGGAAGATGAACAGGTTTGTCGATGGGGAAATTATACGAGGCAAATAAGGAATTTTTAAAAATTGAAAGCATATTGGGTTAACGACAATTGCTATGAATATGTGAAAGCAATTTAAATTGATGAAGAGTAGTATATGGATAAAGTTCGGTAAAGTCAATAAACAAATCAAATTTATCTCTAAATCCCACAGCTCAACAATATTAATAATGGTGAGGTTATCTATGACAAACTTTAGGAGCCTAGTAGACCTTCTCAAGTGCATTTCCTTCCAAGATATAAGGCAAAGCTTGAAAGCACGTTTAAATCATTAAATTTGAAATTTTTCTAACTTCCTAAAAAAGAATTGGGAGTTTTGTAAATAGGGGAAAATATATATATATTTTTTTAAATAAATGCAAAACTGCATGGAATTTCATTAGAACGAGTTCGTTGTGAGGGTGTTGTGGTTATTCTAAGTGTCAATATGAGAAAGCTACATGGCTTCAGTATCTAACAAGGTAAGTTATTGGAGAAGGTAGAGTACAGGAGAGCGCAGAACTTCCTGAAATCTATCGCCGCTATGTAAGGAAGATGAAGGTAATTCTAGAGATGAGTAAAGTTAAGCCAATGTTGAAACTTTGGCCTCCTCATGGATTTTTATTTCAGAGGCATGGCGGTGGAGGGTATTGAAATGGTCCTGATGAGCCTTTATGACCTTAATTTTTAATTTATATTATAAATAACGAGATGAGGATTCGAGCAGGAAGCGTCAATTCTCGTTTGGCAAATCGGCAAGTTTTTTCAATATATCTTTGCTTTCGCCAAAAGCTTCCTTTAAAAATATTGTTCTTTCCTAAATTTACTTGTGTGGTTTTCGTTTGAAATTTTTATTCAAATAAATCATTGTTAGATATCACTTGAAGGAGTCGAAACTTTCAGAAAGAGATGGAAATAAGTAAGCAAAGACGTACATGCTTATTGACAAATGAATGGATGCGTATAAATAGCAAAGGCTTTTAACTAAGTGGATAACTAATGAAAGGAAGTTGGAGTGAAACGGGGTATATTAAAGGAATAGCGCATCAGATGAAGGATGATAAAAAACCTCAATACTGTGGTCGAGAGAGTGTATTTTAAACTCCCAAGAAAATGTTTGTACAACGAAAGCAAATGCACAAAACTAGGAACTTGAACCCAAAAGTGAATTTATTTCAGCCCCTGGTGGCATGTCCCCAAATAATAACGTCCTGGTTTTCAGTTTATACCTGAATCACTAATGTATCCTAAATATGGGATTTCAAGTAATATAAAATTAATCAAGTCTTTTGTGATCATGTCACCATCACCAACTCCTACCAAGGGTCAAGACACTTTCCGCTTTTATAATATCTCCCATTTCAAACCCACTCCTCACACTGTCACTCATTTATATTTCAAATATAAAGATCCCGTTTGTGTCTCCAAGCCATTGTCAGGGGGTATCTCCTGGAGTCATTATTCCACTAGAGAAAGAATGGGCAATAGTTTTAAGAAGAGGACCATATTGAAGCTAATGTAGAGCTTTGCGAGTAAAAATTAAACAGTCAGATGCAAATTTTGAAGACGGAAATAATAATTTTAATTACCTTTATGCATTGTCTTTTGAGTATACTATTAAGTCAGAGTTAGAGCTACACAAAAATACTTAAGGGTAATTTTATTTACACAGTTTTGATAACCCATTTTAACTGTTTGCAGAATTATACCAGGGTAGACACCTACAGTTTAACTTAGATTCAAAACTTCAAATAACATAACACATCATGTGATCATAACCCAGGGCCAGGCGGTTCTTATCCAAATAGTAAAGGTTGCTTACCTTCTGTGATTGAAAGAGAACTTGTAGATTAGGGTAATGAGAAGAAGTACTTATAAGTAGCCTAATCTTTGAAGAAAAACGTATTATCTACGTGTATAAGTCTAAATACCACGTAAATAGGGGTACGCAGAAACACTCCGACACCAAGCTGCGCGCCTTCTCGTATCCTCAAAGGCACCTTTCGCATGCCTATAATTCTCCGTCACCCTTTTGGCGCCTCCCTAAAATCCGAGATTGCTCGAAGCCATGAATGACATATTGTCAGACCAACGATGAAAAAAGGTCTTTCACGTTACGATACGGATTTTACAAAAATTCGATTCTCTCTCTTGATTTTGCTCGCGGGATAAATAAAAGGAAGACTTCTCCCTGGAATCAGGCAGAAGCCCTTGGACCTACGTCAAGTTTGCGTGAAACTCGATCCACATACGTAAGAAACCGTTCGCCAGCTACAAGGAAGGAACTTCTAGGGGAATTGGATGTTGCCGCCAAGGTACTTATAAGTGTCAAACTTCTCGCCGCCCCCCCTTCAGAGTTTGAGGTTACACAGGGCTCCCCTCTGCGGATTAACCTAGACGTAGCTAGGTAATCGGTTTTGGCTACCCATTTCAGGAGCCGAATAATTGGAGAGGTACTTCGAGGAAGAAATCTGATTGAGTCACCGCTTAGCTCACCTTCGTGATCCAGCTAAAGATCTGTATATCACCGGTTTAGGATTACCCTCACATTCGGTAACCTCGGACGACCGGAATAGGTGCGATCATTGTCACCAGAAGATCTTGAAAAATACTTACGAACTCAAAGGTATCGTTAATTGAAATATCCCCACCCCTAACTTATCAGTTTATTTGTGTATTAGAATTCTCATACTGAGCCCATACCCTCGAATATTAGAAGTGCTTACTTAATTAAGTGTTTAAATCAATAATAATATACACTTCGTTCTGTCTAGTGTCATTAAGACGCAAACATACAAGTGAGTAATCTGCAAGTAATCCCCAAGACATTTTTGTAGATATTTTGTGAAAGATTAATGCTATTTATATTTATATACGCTGTGCCTATTTCAAAATCATGTACATTAAATATTATTTTTGTATATGTGTGTTTAACTAATTTGGACGATCCCTTGGCAATTATTAAGCAATCCACTCGTTTTAAGTCTCAATATTCCACCGACCCACCTATGGTTGACTTTTACTGAGTGGGGAACACACGCATGAGATCATCATTTCTGGTTGTCGGAAATTCGATACCTCAGGGAAAAGTGGCGCAAGTGCATTGAAGTCGAGGGTAGTTATATAAAAAAATAATACAACACTTTTCCTAATATCTCGTTTCCTTACATCCGAATTGCAAAACTAATTGGCCGCCCCTCCTAAGTATCTAGTACATAGATATAAAAGTAATGATATGGATAAGAGTCAGTTCCGGCGAAAATATTATTAATATTCTAATGAAAAGTTTATCGCTCAGCCTACTTCTTCATTTTAATTTGTTATGCTTCAGTATTGAAAATGTATGTTCAAAAGGGAAAGTTGTAGGCAAAGAAAACTAAATATTTGTTTGAAAAACAAATATTGTTTCAATTAATGATTCAGGCAATTTCAAAATTGAACCTGAATTGAACAACTTCGAAAGACGCCTATCAGTTTAAAGATCAAACACCTCAAGTTGTACGTTTTTTAGTGCCTCATTAGCACCAAATTAAAAAAGGTAGGTCATTAAAATTAGATCATTTTCAATGACTATAAAATCTTCAAACTAGTGGAAAAATTCGCATGGAAATGTATGAATTTAATTTATCATTAGACATTCACAATTTCCTTTCTTAATTATAGTTTTCGAACGAGAATGTAAAACACTATTAGGGTTTCAGATTTCATTTGAATCAGCCGAATAGGTTTGAAGTTATTTAAAAGAGAATAATACCCGGGCTAACCTTGGGAGGAATATGGCAATTATATCCTTCAAAAGAGCATGTAAAACCACATAAAGGTTTCGAATTAGGTTATAATGGGCTGAATAGTTAGGATGGTATTGGAAAACAAAATAATTCTTGGGTTAGCTTTTGGAGGTCTTTGGCACTTATTAGAGTCGAAAGAGAATGTAAAACAACATAAGAATCTCCAACTTCGTTACAATCGGAAAAAAAGTTACAATTTTATTACCAAAACCCCCCAAAAATGCAAAACGGAGACCGACCCACCAATATAGTTAAATATAGAGTCGCTCGCGATTAGACTCGCATGCGACTAAAAGCTGTTTAAAAAAATCACAAAGGGATTCTCGTTTATAAAATCATCAAAAGGATTTTTGTAGCAATATTTTAGCACCTTTAATTTCATTGTATTTGTTATATTTTGCCTCTAGTCGGCGAAAGGTTTTGAAAAGTTCTTCTTTCTTTATTTTATATATATATATATATATATAAATATATATATATATATATATATATATATATATATATATATATATATAAATATATATATATATATATATATATATATATATAATATGTTTAGTAACATTAACAAATCTAAAATAAGGCTGTAGGTAAGTTGCTGTAATAAATTATCAAAAGTATAAACAGTAGCAAAAGCCAGGTGACCCTTATAAAGTCCCACTCTAAATATGTTTTCTGTATAAATTACGAAGGGTCATACGAAAGTCAATGAACATTGCTGAAAGATTTTACGCCATCTGGAGGCAAAATGTATAAGATACTGTAAAGTGAATTTTGAAATTCTCCGCTTGCATTTGCACTTATACATTGCAAATTCCTATGTTCTAGTGATTTACAACAAAACTTTTTTCTGATTTTTATGTTCAGTTGAGGTTTTGTAACCTTACTTTACCCTACCAGTTTTCCGTGGGAAATTTCTTTGCCAGGAAATAGGATACGTCCATTTTCGAATGAATAATTTTCCCAAAGACACTCGAGATAACAGGAAAAGCAGGTTAAGCGACTTTCGCAAGATAACTTTTGCAATATTTTTTTTCAAGAACCAAAAAGGAGAAGTAGATTTCTTTTTTCTTGGAAGAAATATGACAGTGGTTTGATTAATCCCGGATTGGAACTTCTATTTTAGTTCTAGGCGTGGTAGTCTATAGTGCCTGGCCACTAGGATGAAGCCGAAGCTTGTCTGTATCTTTCAGGCTAGAAAAAGGTCATCGTGTGTGTGATAGAACGGGTTGAGGCCGCGTTAATTTCAACCACTATCACATGTTATTTGAAACCATGATGCTCCCCACGTGCATCTTCGCTTTGAAGCTTAGCGCCTTATCGCAGCCACCTGACTCAATGTTTAAACAAGGAGGTTTATCTTCCCCCGTTCACCCCCACACGCCGACCTCACCAGATTAAGTTAGGCTTATGGGCAGATAAGGCATTGTTCCCAGGCTCGGCTGTGCATTCCCTCGAAGCTTCAACTCCATTTCCCCCCCCTAAGGGAGTGTCACGACTATTTAGATAAAACTTTACCACTAAGATCAGATTGGAGATCCAGATTTTCGTCGCGAAACATAACCACGACCCTCTCTCACCTTGTGCGCCAAGGGACCTCCGACCTCGAGATTCACCATCACTTGTCGAGAAGAAGGACAATATCCCTTGAGTGCCAAGGTTCGAGCCTTGTGACGCCGAGTCCACAAGGCTTCCCCCTTGTTGTTCAGAAAGAAAACAACGTTAGAACAGCCATTGTTCGTTCGAGCCCGTTGACAAGAAACGATTCTCACCCTTCCCCTGTTGTACAGAAAGAGAAAGACGTAGAACAGCCAGTGTTCATTTGAGCCCGTTCGCCAAGAAACGGTTCTCACCCTTCCCCTGTTGTTCAGAAAGAGAACAACGTTAGAACAGCCATTGTTCTTTTGAGGCTCGTTCGCCAAGAAACGGTTCTCCCCCTCCCCCCTTGTTGTTTAGAAGAGAACAACATTAGAACAGCCATTGTTCTTAAGTCCGTAGACAAGAACCGGTTCTCACCTCCCCTGTTGTTCAGAAGAGAACAACGTAGAACAGCCATTGTTCTTCAAGCTGTTCGTCGAGAAACGGTTCTTATTCCCAAGACGCCACGTCAGGATCATTTTATTCCCCCATCTTGCTTTGGCTGGAACTCGCTAGCGGACCGAAAATTCCTTCACGTCACCTTCTTCTCCACAACAAGTATAAATTACGTAAGCCGAAAGTTACCTTTGAGTATTTAACCCTTTTGTCAATTCTATCCTGTGCTTTAAATGGTCTAGCGAACCATCCCATCTCTTCAACTTTATATTTGTTTTACCTTTTAAAATCTTTTAATCCCCGGATTAGCTCGAGTCCCCACGACCCTTTCCATTCACTGTTTATGTCAATATTTTCCGTTTTGTGTGTTGTTGATAGTTATTATTAATAAAAAACTATTTTATTAATGATAGCATATTATTATCCTTGAGCTCAGTTCCACTTCTTAAGCATATCGAAGATACATAATATCGGCCAGCCAGACATCCACGCACTCTAAGATAATTAAATAAGTTCCCTCAACGAATAGTTATATATGGTATATCGTCGAGAGTCCATTCTACGACATATATATATATATATATATATATATATATATATATATATATATATATATATATATATATATTTATATATATATATATATATATATATATATACTATTTAAATTTGGTGTCAAGTGTGTAAGGTTTAACGCTATATCTTTGCAAACACTGGTCTCAGTCGAGTAAAGCATAGTGTTACTCGTTATAATAATAGAGTATAGTAGTTCCCTTTTGTTTTAACGATTGCTAGCCCTTTTTTTGAAACTTAAGAAGTTGGGTAGCTCAAGGAACTGTTATAATAATTTGGTTGTGTTTTTTTGGTGATTTTAGTCAGTGGTATTTAGATCGAGAAACCAAGTTCGAATAGGTCAGTGCCCATATTTAGGTAGGCTAATTTCTCTAGAAGGCATAATTCTTGTTGCAAGGAATTTTAGTTGGGTGACTATTGCGCCCCAAGTGCAAAGATGACCCAGTTCGAAATCTTTAAAGCGGAAGGAGAATCCTTAGGACTCTCCGTAAACGAACTAATTGAGTACGTTCAAGAGGAGCAAAGAACGGAAAGAGAAATCCAACGAGAAGAAAGAGAAAGAGAGGAACGGATGAGACAAGCTGAGCTTCCCCATCAGATTCAATTAGCTCGTGTTCAGGCAGAAACTTCTCCCCCTCCGTCAGGCCACCAGGTAAATTTTATTTTTGATAAAAGTTCATCGGGAACTTTTAAATTTGAGGAGGGCAGCGTGAACGGCTGCCCAGTATCGACTCTCGTCAGGGACACAGGATGTACGTGTTTCATCGTGTCCGACGAACTCCTCCCCCCAGTCGACCCTAACCACGAAAAATTGCGTTGGTACAGGACTACCTTACGAAGTTTCCGGGCCCCGTAAAACCCCAAAACTTCATTCCTCAAAACCAACAACAAGACTCCAAACCTCCCGTTAAGATTTCTCCTCCATCTCTCTTCCCGAAGCGACCAATCATATGCTTAACCTGTGGTGCAGAAAACCACATGAGCTGGAATTGCCCCCCCAAATTCTAGGCTTAAAAGCCGACCAGCCCACCAAGTTTACCAGATTAATGCCATCCCGGCTCCCCCGGTGGTGCAGACCCAAGCAGCAACTTCTCCACCTCCGTCAGGCCACCAGGTAAATTTTATTTTTGATAAAAGTTCATCGGGAACTTGGAAATTTGAGGATGGCAGCGTGAACGGCTACCGAGTGTCGACTCTCGTCAGGGACACAAGATGTACGCGTTTCATCATGTCCAACGAACTCCTCCCCCCACGGGACCCTATCCACGAAAAGATGCGGGGGTACATGACTACCTTGGGCGGGCGAACCAATTCCCCGTCGTTAGATGTTACCTGCAGTGTCAATATTATGATGGCGGGCTGAAGTCCTTTCAGCACCCATACAATTCTGTTCCGTACTTATAGGACAGAGCCCCAAAGTAAGTTCCGACCCTGTGTCTCAGGCCGCCCTTCCTGGAGGCCGAGCTAAGAAAAAAGCCCAGGAGCCCGTCCCCTTCAGAACCTCGATACCGTCCGATTTCTTGGAGACCCCTAACCTAGGACTTTAGGATGGCACAAATGGAGTGTGAATTACTAACACCCTTAGGCGATAAGGCCCTAGAAAAGGACACGGAGACTGTCTGTGGACCCAAAGAAAAAAAGTACCCCTGCCCCGCCCATGGAGATACCTTCGTAGCACTGGACGAAACATCGGTGCTTGAAGAAGATTTCTCCATGGAGGCCCTTAATGTGATACAGACAGTGTGCATCAAATCTGATGCCGATTACCCTCGTCCTTCCCTACCAGGCGAGTCTTTTGAACCCTCTGACCTGGATATTGACGCGCAGCTGACACCACATTAAAAAAGTCAGCTACAAGAACTAATTGAATCGAGTCACCATTTAACCACTTTATTAGCTCTTTTCGAGCGACTGCGCGAAAAGGGCCTCACCATTGGCCCCAGCAAATGCCATTTCGCCCACGAAACCATAAAATACTTGGGTTTCAAAATAGGACAAAGCAAGTTAGATTCCCAAGAAAACAAGATTAAGGCAATCGCCGACATGCCCCTCCCGATTACAAAGAAGAAATTAAGATCGTTCCTAGGATCAGCTTTTTACTATCAGCGATTTGTTCCGAATTTCGCTGCAAATTCGGCCCCCCTCAGCCCCCTTCAAAACAAGAATTTCCCCGATCATTTACGTTGGAATGATATCGCTGTTTCCCATTCTAATCAGCTCAAGAGTAAGTTCATTTCTACCCCCATTTTAAAGTTGCTCAACCCAGAAAAATTCTTTGGGGTTAAGACCGATGCGAGCAACGAGGGCATTGGAGGTGGTCTCCTTCAATACGAGGATGACGAAACGAGTCATCCAGTTGCATATGCTAGTCGTCAATTATTACCACGCGAAAAGAGATATGCCACTATAGAGAAGGAAGCTCTATCATCTATCTGTGTTATAGACAAATTCAAAAGGTACTTGATAAGAAAAGAATTTCAGATAAAAACCGACCACCGTCGGTTAGGCTATATTAGGAATGTGCGACACTCCAACGGCCGAATCATGCGCTGGAGTTTACTCTTGCAAGAGTATCAATTTAAAATAAATTATATAAAAGGTTCCGATAACCAGGTCGCTGACGCACTCAGTAGGAATGCGTTCTCGAATAGCGAAGAGTAATTGTACTCATAGGATTAGTATCTCCATTTAGGTAAATACCGTCTTGTACGACTTAAATTAGATTCTCTTGTATTATATTTAGTTAATGTATATGTCTGAATTTTGTAACGCTCAATGTCTACTTTTTCTTGTATGTATATATATTTGTACCAATTAATGTACGTATAAATTATTTTTTCCTGTATGTACTAATTTTATATCATTTCATTGTTCCATGCCCTTTTTTTTATTAAGTTTGTATTAAAAGTTATTTTTCCCTGTAATCTAAAGATCAAAATAATCATATGTATCTAGGTAATACTAGTTAGGTGCAGGGAGGTACGGTTGGTACAAGAAAACGAGTTTCCCACAAAGGAGCTCTATCGTTGTCCCTTCTCTCTTTTTTTCAAAGTGACAACTTCCCCCGGAAAGGAGGGGTGTGATAGAACGGGTTGAGGCCGCGTTAATTTCAACCACTATCACATGTTATTTAAAACCACGATGATCTCCACGTGCATCTTCGCTTTGAAGCTTTGCACCTTATGGCAGCCACCTGAGTCAATGTTTAAACAAGGAGGTTTATCTTCCCCCGTTCGCTCCCTACGCCGACCTCGCCAGATTGAGTTAGGCTTATGGGCAGATAAGGAATTGTTCCCAGGCTCGGCTGTGCATTCTCTCGAAGCTCCCACTCTATTGTCCCCCACGCCAAGGGAGTGTCTCGACTATTTAGAGGTAAAGTTTTCCACTAAGATCAGATTCGAGATCCAGATTTTTGCGCGAAATATCACCACGACCCTCTCTCACCTTGTGCGCCAGGGGACCTCGACCTCGAGATTGACCATCACTTGTCCAGGAGAAGGACAATATCCTTTAAGGTGCCAAGGTTCGAGCCTTGTGACGCCGAGTCCACAAGGCTTCCCCCTTGTTGTTCAGAAAGAGAACAACGTTAGAACAGCCATTGTTCGTTCGAGCCCGTTGACAAGAAACGGTTCTCACCCCTTCCCCTGTTGTTCAGAAAGAGAACAACGAGGAACAGCCATTGTTCGTTTCAGTCCGTTCGCCAAGAAACGGTTCTCTCCCCTTCCCTGTTGTTCAGAAAGAGAACAACGTTAAAACAGCCATTGTCCTTTTGAGCCCGTTCGCCAAGAAATGGTTCTCACCCTTTCCTTTTGTTGTTCAGAAGAGAACAACATTAGGACAGCCATTGTTCTTGAGCTCGTAGACAAGAGACGGTTCTTACCTCCCCTGTTATTCAGAAGAGAACAACGTAGAACAGCCATTGTTCTTCAAGCCGTTTGTCGAGAAACGGTTCTCATTCCCAAGACGCTACGTCAGGATCATTTTATTCCCTGACCCCCCCTTCGGCTGGAACTCGCCAGCGGACCAAAAATTCCTTCACCTCAGCTTCCTCTGCACAACAAGTATAAATTACGTAACCGAACGTTACCTTTGAGTATTTAACCCTTTTGTCAATGCTATCCTGTGCTTTAAATGGTTTAGCGAACCATCCCATCTATTCAACTTTATATTTGTTTTACCTTTTAATATCTTTTAATCCCCGGATTAGCTCGAGTCCCCACGACCCTTTCCATTCTCTGTTTATGTCAATATTTTCCGTTTTGTGTGTTGTTGATAGTTCTTATTAATAAAACTCTATTTTATTAATGATAGCATATTATTAACCTTAAGCTTAGTTCCACTTCTTAAGCATATCGAAGATACATAATATCGGCAAGCTAGACATCCACGCACTATAAAAATAATTAAATAAGTTCCCTCAACGAATAGTTATATATGGTATATCGTCGAGAGTCCATTCTACGCCAGTGTGCTTGGATGAGGGAGTGTTGTATAGAGCGCTTTATTAGGATCGCTGATCCTAGGTGTGGCGCTTGTGAAATTAGATATGTATGGTAGCCTGCAATGCAGAGTCTGTTGTTGGGAGGGTGTAGGCTGGCCTAGTTCAAGAGTATTATGTCCGGTTTTTGTATGAGTAAGACAGAGTTGGCAACAGTATGGAAAATACTCTTCCAACTGCGTACGTTTAGTTGTGTTATGTTGAAGCGTCCTATTAACATGAGCGGAGTGCGCGTGAGGCCGATTGAGCCAGGACCGTTCCCCTCTTCTAGGTTGTTGCCTAAGAGGCGTGGGGAGCGAGAACTTTTACGTGTGTCGGTTGTGATTTCGAGGGAGTGCAGAGGTTGTCTATGGTGATATTAGGTGGGCAGGCCGTGGTTGAGGGGGAAGTGTGTTCTGTGGAGGGAGGGTTAGAGAAAGTGGGAGAGTGGGTGGTGGTCGTAGAAGAAGGGTTTGAGAGAGTAGAGGTTGGGAGGGGGGAGTTAGGAGCAGAGGAGGAGGGAGAAGAGCTAGTAGATGGGGGGTGCCGGGGGAGGGAGGTGGTTAGGACGGCTGAGAATGAGGAATGGAAGGAGGAGAGGAGGCAATAGCAGCAAGGGAGTTGGTCGGCTATACTCATGACTGTGTGGGAGGGTCGGAGATCGTGGTGGAGTTTTTTGTTTAATCCGGGGTGCTGCGGTGGTTTTGGGGAAGGATGAGGTGGCGGTTGTGGTATACGTGGAAGAGGATTTGCGGCTGTGAGAGGGGTGGTAGGAAGGTTAGGAAGGCAGTTGATTGCAATAGGGGGAGGGAATTCATGCTGAAGGAGTGCTGGTGGTAGGAGGGAGTTTAAGTATAGACGAGAAAGGATTTGTATTAGTGGAGGGAGGAGAGGAGTCGGTCGGAAGAGAGGTGGGAGCAGTGGGAAGATGGGAGGGTAAGGGTGGTATAATGGTGAAAGGGGCAGGGACAGAAGTGTGGGAGGAGGCGTGAGCATGGTGAGAAAGAGGGGCGGGGGGTGAGGGCGCAGTGGGTCCGGGGAGGAAGGTGTTCGTCCCTATCGTTTTGGGGAGGAGTGCGGGTTTCCTGTGTGTGTGTTCGTCGATTAGAGAGAACACCTTCTTGTAAAAGGTGATCTGCTCTAGACCGTTCGAGGCGAATAGTGTGTTAAGTATCTTTGACTTGGGTCTCCCCTCTACATATATGTTGCCACCGTTGAGAGCACGGCGACCAGGTGTAGTTTTGGGTGTGTTGTGTTGGGTAGTGGGGTATCTTGGTGTAAAGTGCTTTGGTGAGGGCGGGTATCGGAATATATGAGAGAGCCTGGGCTGCTGCTGGGGTTAGGTGTGTCTGGGGTAGAACATGAAGAGTTCTAGATAGCTTTACGCTGGTAGCAGCAGCAAATGTTTTTGCGAGGGGAGGAGTGGTAGGGGCGGAGTGTGTGGTTTTGTTTGTGGGCTGATGACGCCGTATTGCCGCAACAGCATCCGAGCATGTCCTTTCTTAGGTAAGGAAATTTGGAGTTGACAGCGACATGGTCGCCGCCGCAGTTTGTGCAGAGTGATGTGGTGGTTGTGCAGGTAGTTTAATGGTGACCCACTACACTGCAATTGAAGCAGACCAGGTCTGCTTAGCAGTCACGCGTGAAGTGTCCGGTTTTGTAACACCGGTGTTACTGTGTGGGTGTTATGTTTAGCTGTGGCTCGATGTGGTGTTGCTGCGTTAGGGTACCGCAGATCTTGATACCTTAGTCTAGCAGCAGTGACTTTTTGTGTTCGCTGGACAGTGTGATTACTGCCCATTGCTTCGTGCAGTTTTACTAGAGATCTGTGATGACCTCTAACCCATACTTCTCTCTGAGGTAGGTGCGGAGGTCAGTCCGTGAAGAAAGCCAACCATCGAAGGCTGGTCTTAGTGATTTGTATTTGGTGTATTTTTCTATAGACCGTCTGCTCATTTTGTCTTGAGGTTTAGTGCAGCGGGTGTTTCCGATGCATGTTGGTAAAATTTGACTACGTCCTCCTGTGAGCGGAAGACGAGTTTGGGGCCTGTGTGTGTCTTTATCATGTTCCTGATTGGGGTGTCGTGTGTTAAAGCTAAGTTGAGTAGTGTTCGTTCATTGTTGTTGGTAGGTTTGTCGGTAGTGGTTGTTTTATATATTATGTGTGTGAGTGTGAGTAAGGATGAGTTGTATGCCATTGATTCTGTTTTTAACTTTCTTTTTCTTTATATATGGGGTACCCCGCCCCGCCGATAACGACCACGTGAAAATGACTCGGTGATAAAGATTAATGAGTAAGTATGGACATGGTTGGGCTGCTCATAGAATGTAAAAACATGGCGGACTTAATAATGACTGAAGCCAGAATCAATGGACTCTAGTGGAGATGCCGCCTCCTCTATTTGGTTTGGGGTATTTCTCAGTTACGTACATCAGACACCTCACATATACGGTATTATCTCTCTCTGTGGTCTTGAATCGTGACGCAGGGTAGGGTATTAATCCTCCCCGCATTGGTAACCTAGTCACAATCCAGGTTTGCTCCTTTCTTTGGGTTCCGCAGCGGGCTAGGCCTCAGACCAAATTTCTCCAAAGTTTGCAATTATGCCTCTTCTAAGTACAGCGGCATAAATGCAACGGAACTCTATGTGTAGAGTCACATTCACAAATCCAAGTCACGGTGGGCCATGGATGAGGAGTATTTAGCACTTCGTACCACTATGACGTGCCAGGGAAATAAAGGAATTCTTATTCATGGGGGTGGGGAGAGCAAGGGAGGAGTTTTGCTGAATCTTTTAGTTGGCTCACGAGATTATACCATTCACGGTAGAGATTGTAGAAAAATCACTGTCCAGAGTGAGATTCCTCGATGAGAATTTACTCTTGGCCTTGCCTCCTGTATCCGGAAAATAGCAGGGAATCGGAGCTAGATCTTTTTTTTTAATTTTGTGTATAGAAAGGTCAGAGAGGGATCACTGTGTAACACAGGCAAACAGGCAGTCGAAGAGGAAAGGTTGCGGAAATAACTTGAGGAAGCGATAGGAGGAGTCGATAGGTCGATGGCTAGACACCGATGCGTGGTGTAGTTAGGTTGGAAGGCACTACGGTCGGAGGCTGGTCAGGAAGGAGGGCGTGTCAGCTCAGTCGGAAACGCGTCATTCTTGATGCCTTTAGTTTATGCCAAGAACGTTTTGGATTGCGGGTGGTCATGGGCCGCGGGTTATCGTGGTGCCATCGCATACCTTCTTACATGTAGTGTGGTGTATAATAGGTCTCTGGTGAGTTTCTCGAGTTGTTTTGTAAGTGTTAATTTGTTGTTGTCGTGTAGTGTGGCCATTCTCGTGTACAGGGTAGAGCGGCAAGCGCGCTTCAGAGCGGAGTTCTCAGTTACATCAGACACCTCACATATACAGGATTATCTCTCTGTGTGGTCTTGAATGGTGACAGTGACAGTGGGGTGTACGTGAGAATAGGTCGCACGAGTATTTTATATCGTCGGAAGAGCTTCCTTATATACCCTTAGGAGGCACGGGTCGAGGCGTGGCTATATTGAAAAAGTTTGAATGATCTAGAAGAGACATCCAAAATGTTGTTTGAAGATTTTAGGTAGGAGATGTTGAGAAAGCTGTTCTTGAAGGTTAATTTTAGATTCCGCCTTGGTTCGTTTGAGCAACTGGCGAAAAGGTCAAGGGGGATTCTTTCCCCCTTAGTGTTAAAAATGGAGGGAAAAAATTACCGGCAATATTTTTGCTCGTTGAAAAAACACAAGGGTATGCTACAGGACAGCCGTTTCCTTCAGGAAGATATTGCCCCAGACTGCCTCGTGGGTAGGAATATTCATGGACGCCCCTAACCTAGTAATTCCAAAGGCGGATGGCGCCGCGTCGCAGAAAACAACCAGTAGAGAAGCTTTTTGATCTTTCCACCTAAATAATTTATTAGTGATGAAAGAGGGCAGGGGAACGATATCCTGAGGACAAGGAGAATCAATCTGCGGGAAACAGTGAGATCCAGCTGAAATTTAACCTGATAATAGCTGCGATGAAATTCCAAAGGTCCGCTATGCGTAACCAAGCATTTCGTGGGGCGGTATTGGAGCACAACAACTATATGGCGTTGCGAGTTATATTCTTATTTTTTAAATAAAAATACAATTTTTTTTTACCAATTATTAGAACACTTTTATAAATATAATCCTTGATATTAATAGAACAAATTGATTTCAAGGATTTTTTAATAAAATCTTATAATAACTGAGTTTCCTACCCTAGGCCCCTTTACTTCATTATCTTTTATTATTCCTCTTCTATATGAAAAACATCCCTTTTCTGCAGCTCCCTAGGTTCCTAAAAATAAAAGAATACAATAAACCGTACAAAAAATTTCAGTGTCCGAAAAAAAAACATAGATCTCATGTGCCTTTCAAAATGAAGTTGAGTTTGCTGAATTCGAATTTGATAGCAAAGTTTTACCAGTAGGTAACATTTTCTTGTAAATTGCTGATTTAATATTTATGCAATTGATAACGATTCCCACGATGCCATTAATTTATTTAATGTGTCCATTAAAATTAGTTCGGGAATATATAATAAATCAGAATGCTTGTTGGCATTATTTAATGTATTAACCTATATTTTAGTTTTTACTTCCTTCGTTTGTAAGAAGTCTCAGGTTTCAGTTTCTAGCAGAAGTCAGCCAGCATAGCAGGACTCCATTTGCCCATATAACTATTTTCCATTAACACTATAATTTGTTGAAATCTCTCTCAATGTTCATTACTCACATCTCCTGCATTCTCCGGCAGGAAAGACAAATCAAAATGAAGAAAGTGGATCTTCAGTGACATATTGCATCCGAGAGCTTGGTAGCACTTGATTAGGCTCTCCACTATACGCTCTCGCTGAGCCCCTGGGTACTTTCTTACAAGTCCTGTGCATACATCTTTGAGTGTTTGCGAGGCCGCTAGCTTAATTTCTCCTATTGTTACCTCGAGGTCCCCATCAGCTATAAGTTGACGAAGCTGAGGGCCTACGAATATGCCTTCTTTAATCAGGCATCACTTATTTTAGGTAAGATCACTTTGAGGTACTTGAAACATGACTTGTTATGTTGCAATTCCTTGGTAAAATGCTTCATTAGGCCTAGTTTTATATGTAGTGGTGGCAAAATGATTTTCCAACTTACCTCTTGGCTCATAAATTATATTATCGCATCCAGACGTCATAGTTTCCCAAAGTCACCATTCCGAGCGTAAATAATGTTTTGATTTGACCCTACTGTCTTACTTGAAAAGCAAGCACATAAACTTGGTGAATCCGGTTTGTAGCAAATTAAGTAGGGCTACTAGTTTTAAGTCCGTACAAAGTAGCCGCTTATGCTCCTTATAACTTATGCAGTCTACAATAAAAGCAAGGTTCTCCTCTGTCTCTCTAAAAATGACCAAGTGAGCAAATCAAACTGAAGGCATGGTGTTCTCAATGTGCAACGTAATCGCTTTCATGCTGTAAAAGGATTCATGTATGAATAACCCCTACTAATTTAGTTCATAGGTCAGCTCAAGGGCAGTAAGTAGGCCTCTGATATCAGTAAATAAGTCAAGTTGTTTTCAAAAGTAAAGAATTACTGTAGATCCGCAGAACGCTTATTAAATACTCTAATTCAAAAATGTTCATCCAACAGGTTCCATTTTTGCAGACGTGCGGCCAGGAGTTCACTTTGTTGCTTAGTAAGTGTCATATCACGAACTAGATCATTAAGTTTCGGTTAGGAGATGCGTTGTGGTTTCTTGTCAGAATCAAGCCTGTTCCATATATGGTGTATCCTGAGTTTCTGAATCGTCTGAGTTGCTGGTGGCATCGCTTTGTATTTCAGAGGACGGTTGTGGTACAAGAATAGCACTTGAATGTCGAACTGGGTGAATAACAGACTGAAAATCAGGCTACATGATAGATTTCTGGCTTTACCTGTTGCAACCTGTAGTGAAATAAAATAAAATCAGACTAAAAATTAATAATATCCGCTTTGATGACTTAAAGAAATAGTAGAAGTAAAGATGTTATGTATTTTGATCTTTTTAATTGATACATCCATTGCAAATTTATTAAAGAACAGGAAAGAAAACACATTGAATAGCCACTTTTAAAATATGTTAAACAGAAGTAGTAAATCCGTTGAATGATACTATGTATCCCTCCAGACCATTGGTATGCCTTTCACCCAGGCAGAAAGGAAACTTGAACACATGACACAACACTTTCTTCCAAAGTACAGTTCATAAAGTTTCTTCACCTGTTTAATCAACTGACTCTTGTATTGTCTTAATGTAACTGATCCACATATATAACAATGTTTTATCTGTAAAGAAAAAACACTGTAGTATTTAAAAAATAATATAAATAGTAACAGAAACAAATATTAGATAACAAAGTTTTAAAAGAAAGCATTTATAGTAACTTCCCAAATTATCAAGAGTTACCACGGATTTAGACACATAAAACTAAATAAATTTAAGTATAATTTCATAAATTTCATAGTTTAGGTTGACAAATAGCTCCTAAACATACGATTGAAATTATATCAATATCCGTTTATAACTTCTAGAGTTGTCAGTTTAAGCCCATTCCTGTTCAATCCCTACTGAAAAATAAGTGTATTTAACGTAAGTAAGATTGTAATTTACGAGAAACTGAAGGGTTGCAGGAATAGATGGATGTTATATTCGTGATTTACGCAAAAAATACCCCTAGAAATGGTTATTCTCATTTACGTTTTTTTTCATTGTTGTACAGTGATATCAGAAAAAACATTTAATTAAGATATTGAGTCACGGTTTCATCCATCATATGTACTAACCACAATCCATTGTGTTACTCATGTCCCCTTTTAATGTTTTTATTACTTTGTAACTTATGACCTTTTCCATAATTTTATCACGCGGTTCCTCCCTAGAACAAACGTCGGTCTTTTTCTTTGCCAGGGGACGTAGAAATTTTTGTCATTTAAATCCATTTGTTTCTTTACAAATATGTAAAGGCCGTATAGTTAATAAGTTGTCCTAAGATAAAAAACTCGCGAGGAGAGGATTTTTTAATACACCTCTTGGAGGCTTAGACCAAATTCTTCCCAACCTAAGCCTTTCATCCGTTGTAATGCACCGAAACGAAAACGACGCTGGGTAAAATATGAGGAAGTTTTTTATTAAAAGTTAATAGGAGAAATATTAATCCATTAAGATGTGCCACGTTCTAAATATTAAATTTAATGGTAGCACTAGTACTGCTTGCACCAAATTATTTCACTAATTTATGTGCCTACTATGTACTTTTGCATTAATTAATCTACAAATCCATCAAGGACATTAACACTTCGAGGGAATTTGGTGGATGTTTATGGAATACTATTTCCCATGGAAGGTTGCAGAGAAAGAGATTGAGATTGTGTTCTATGCATATAACAATAAAATCTAATTAAATGATTATAATTAACCCCTTGAAATATAATAAAAGATCAAATATTGATTTATTTGCTTTGACTCAAATTGCTAATGAGAATTAATTTGCTAAGTAGTGGACCGATTCTATTCGTTTCCTTGCACTTTCAACGTTGAATTTAATTTTCCATCCTTCTGATCATTCAACTAATCTATCCTATTCTTTTTGTCCATTTCGGCAGTTTTTTGTTGTTTTTTTACCTATACTGAGTTTCTTGTCAGCATCAAATTTAGGAATTTCTCCTAAGTCCATGAGAACATAGTCGATATATATCAAAAACAAAATAAAAGCAGGAGTACAGATCCTTAAAGAACGTCATTGGTAACCGATGTCTTCTAGAAACTACATTTTGCCATTTACAACAAACTTCTGCCTATAGTTTTACAGCTATTCTTAGATACATTATAACGTGCAACCTATTTGTCCGTGCTATTTTTCTTTATCTTAGTTTTTATATGGAATTGTGTCAAAATCGTATTTAAAGTAGAGATAAACTATATTGGCGGATCCCTCATGGTCATAATTTTTATCATTTTATGAAAATATAGAACCAAATAATTAAGCATGAACAGTCACGTTGAAAGGCGTGATGTGAGATATTTATTAATTTATTAACCACTAAATGCGCGACGATACTATCTCTAACAATAACTTAAAGAGTTAGGCATGATAAACGTAGGGAAATTGGAAAAAAGTTTCCAGCATGTCTTTATTTCCAAGGTTTTAGGATTATCTTCCATTTTCTCCGTAAATCGGACATTTATGTAAATATTTAAGATTGATTAGGAAAAACATTATAAGATTTTTAAACAATTTTCTGTCCAATTCCAATCTATTGCGTTAATTTCGGTATTCAATTTTCGAATAATTACGGAAAAATAACGCTAGTATGTGGGCTAAGCTTGAAAATAACGAGAGTGAAAGATAGGAGGAAGAATTTGTTAGCAGAACCAAAGGGAACATTTTAAAGAGTCAGGATTAAAATGGTTCATAAATTTATTGTTGCCATAATTGATAGCGATGAAAAGGGAGATCGTTGTTCATTTGATCTCGCAGAGACTGAATGAAATAAAATCAATACACATTTACCTTTGCAAATTTCCTATTCCACCTTATTAATGCGGTTATAATATTTGACTTAATCAATAATTTCTCATTTTGTCTGTAAAAAGTTGAATAATCGAAAAAATTAAGCGGTTCTTATAGGTCAGTGCCCACAATTAGGTAGACCAATTCTCTAGAAGGCATAATTCTTATCGCAAGGAATTCAGTTGGGTGACTATTGCCCCCCCCCCCCTCCCGAAGTGCAAATATGACATAGTTTGAAATCTTCAAAGCGCAAGGAGAATCCTTCAGACTTTCCGGAAGAGAATTGATTGAGTACGTTAAAGAGAAGCAACAAACAGAAAAATAAAAGTTAAGAGAAGAAAGGCAAAGTGAAGTTGAACGAGAAGAAAGAGAAAGAGAAATCCAACGAGAAGAAAGAGAGGAACGGAAAAGACAAGCTGAGCTTCACCATCAGCTTGAAATGGCTCACGTACAGGTTGAAATACAATCAGTCAGATCACGTTTAGAAGCCCCGCTCAATCTTCCACTTAAGCTCCCCAATTTCAGGGATGGAGAGGATTTCAGACATTTTTAGCACACTTTAAAAAGATCCTCGAGATCAATAACTTGGATCTGGAGTCTGAAGGTGTAGTAAGATTACCTTCCCTTTTAAATTGTAAATTGCGCGACATTTTCATATCTGTACCATCTGAATGTGCAATTGACTACAGCACGTTAAAAGCTGAGTTATTGGCCGCTCATAATATGACTCCCGATTTCTACCGACAAGAATTTCGAGGAGGTCGTATTAAACCCGGACAGACGTTTCGTCAATTCGGATACATTCCTTAGAGGAATTTTAAATTCTGGTTAAAATCCTCAAAGGTTGGTCCTAACTACGAGTCTCTAACAGACTTCGTGTTGCGGGATAAACTTTTGGCGTCTCTCCCGACGGAGATATGCGCGTTCGTCAAGGATAGTCGGTGCCAGACCTTTAAAGAGTGTACCGAAGAAGCAGATGTCTATGCCGCAAGCCATAATTTATACCCAAAGGAGAATCGAAATTCTCACCAATCCCCCTACCAGGAAAGAAGGAAGGATTTGCGCCCCTTTCCTGGAAAGCTCACGAAGTTTCCGGGCCCCGTAAAACCCCAAAACTTTTTTTCCCCAAACCAACAACGGGACATCAAACCTCCCGTTAAGATTTCTCCTCCATCACTCTTCCCGAAGCGACCAACCATATGCTTCACCTTCGGTGTAGAAAACCACATGAGCTGGAATTGCCCCCAAAATTCTAGGCTTAAGAGCGGACCAGCCCACCAAGTTCACCAGATTAATGCCACCCCGGCTTCCCCGGTGGTGCAGACCCAAGCATCAACTTCTCCACCTCCGTCCGGCCACCAGGTAAATTTTCTTTTTGATAAAAGTTCCCGGGGAACTTTGAAATTTCAGGAGGGCAGCGTGAACGGCTGCAGTGTATCTACTCTCGCCAGGGACACAAGGTGCACGTGTTTCATCGTGTCCGACGAGCTCCTTTACCCAGTGGACCCTAACCACGAAAGATTTGTGGTGGTACATGACTACCTTGGGCGGGCAATTCGATTCCCCGTCGTTAGATATTACCTGCAGTGTCAGTATTATGATGGCTGGGCTGAAGTCATTTCAGCACCCATACAATTTTGTTCTGTACTTATAGGACAGAGCCCTCAAGTAAGCTCCGACCCTGTGTCCCAGGCCACCCTTACTTGAGGCCGAGCTAAGAAGGAAGCCCAGGGGCCCATCCCCTTCAGAACCCCGATACCGTCCGAATTCTCAGAGATCCTTAACCAGGATTTTAGGTCCAAAGATCAGAAATTTAAGCCCGGTGATTAAGTACTCCTGCTCCTTCCCACAGCGAGTAATAAATTAATGAGCCAATGGAAAGGTCCGTACTCGGTCCGCGAGGTACGAAGACCGGTAGATTACCTCATTGTCACCCCAGATTGCGATGAGCTCTACCACGTCAACTTGTTGAAAAAGTACCACAGACGCGCCCATGGAGATACGTTCGTAGCACTGGACGAAACTTCGGCGCTTGAAGAGGATTACCCCACGGAGTCCCTTAATGTCATACAGACAGTGTGCATCCAACATGATGCCGACAACGTTATTTCCGAGAAGCCTAGTTGCGCTACTAGTTTAAAGCATGATATTAAATTAACGACCTTAGAACCTGACCATTTAAAACCCTATCCCATGCCGATTCATTTACGCCAAGCTTTTAACGCCGAAGTCGATAATTTGATTAGTTTAGATATAATAGAACCTTCCACCTCTAGTTATTGTTCCCCAATCGTCATGGTCAAGAAACCTGATGGCTCTTATCGGATGTGCATCGACTTCCGGAAGTTAAATTCGGTAACTGTGTTCGACGCCGAGCCCATTCCGTTAGTAGATCAAATCCTCCACATTTTTGAAGATGCCAAGTTCATCTCACAACTTGATTTGTGAAAGGCGTATTACCAACTTTCCCTCCGGCCCGATTTGAAAGCATATACCACGTTGGCAACTGAAAAAATGCTTAATGCAATTTAAGCGCCTTCCTTTTGGCCTCGTGACCGCTTTTAGTAACTATAACCGTCTCATGAGAAGGATGTTTGATGGACTTCCGAATGTCTCCTTTTACTTCGATAACATCTACGTCACTACTCGTGGATGGAGTCATCATTTAACCACCCAATTAGCTCTCTTCGAGCGACTGCGCGAAAATGGCCTCACCATTGGCCCCAGCAAGTGCCATTTTCCATACGAAAGCCCCTCCCGAATACAAAGAATCAATTAAGATTATTCTTAGGATCAGCTTCTTACTATCGGCGATTTGTCCCGAATTTCGCTGAAATTTCGGCGCCCCTCAGCACCCATTTAAAAAAGAGTTCCCCAGATCAACTACGTTGGAATGATGTCGCTGTTTCTCATTTTAACCAGCTTAAGAGCAAGCTCATTTCTGCCCCCATTTTGAAGTTGCCCAACCCGGAAAAATCCTTTGTGATTAAGACTGACGCGAGCAACAGGGGCATTGGGAGTGTACTCCTTCAATATGAGGATGACGGAACGAGTCATCCAGTTACATATGCTAGTCGCCAGTTATTACCCCGCGAAAAGAGATATAGAGAAGGAAGCTCTAGCTATTATTTGGGTTATTGACAAGTTTAAGATGTATTTGATTGGGAAAGAATTTCAGATAGGAACTGACCACCACCCGTTGGCCTATATTCAGAATGTACGACACTCCAACGGCTGAATTTGCGCTGGAGTCTACTCTTGCAAGAGTACCAATTTAAGATAAATTACATAAAAGGATCCGATAATCAGGTCGCTGACGCACTCAGTAGGAATGCGTTACCAAATAGTGTAGATTAATTTGTAATTCGTAGGATTAGGATCTCCATGTATGTATATACCGTCTTGTACGACTTAAATTAGATTCTCCTGTAATATAATTAGTTAATGTATATGTCTGAATTTTGTGGCTCAATGTCTTTTTTTTCTCGTATGTGTATATATTTGTACCCATTAAATTACGTATGAATTCTTTTGTCCCATAGGTACTAATTTTATATTATTTCATTGTTTCATGTCTCTTTTATGGTTAAGTTTGTATTAAAGGTTAGTTTCCGTTATAATCAAATAATCAACATAATCATATGTATTGAGGTAATACTAGCTAGGTGTATGAAGGTACGGTCGATGCAAAAAAGTGAGTTCTCAAAACGGAGCTCTATGGATGTCCCTTCTCTCTTTTTTTTCGAAGAGACAACTTTCCCTGGAATGCAGGGGTGTGATAGAACGGTCCGAGGCCACTTAAATTCAGCCGTTTTCAGATGTTAGAAAAAACATGCTACCCACGTGCATCTGCAAGAGGAAGCAGAGCGCGTTATTGCCCACCATAGCAAATGTTTAATCAAGGAGGTTCACCCCCTCATTTCGCATCCATACGTCGATCTCACCAGATTGAGTTAGGCTTATGGGCAGATAAGGTATTTTCCCAGGCACCACCAGGACATTCCCCGAAGTCTCCCACTCAATTGTCCCCTACGCCAAAGGGATGGCTTCGACTATTTATATCATAACTTTACCCGATTGAAGCAGATCAGATCCAGAATAACTTCGCGAGGCATCAGGCCGATCCGGTCTTCCTTGTGCACCTAGGAACTCTCTCCCTCGAGAAACCCCTTATTGCCCAGAAGAGGACAATATCCCTTGAGTGCCAAGATTCGTGCCTTCGAGACGCCAAGTCAACAAGGCCCCCCTGTTGTTCAGAAGAGAACAACGTTAGAACAGCCATTGTTCTTTGTAGTCCGTTTGACAAGAGACGGTTCTCACCCCTCCCCCTGTTGTTTAGAAAGAAAACAAGGTCAGAACAGCCATTGTTCTTCAAGCCCGTTCTTTAAGAAACGGTTCTCGTTCCCAAGACATCACGTCCGGATAATTTAATTTCCCCCTTTTTAACGTTCTTTAAGAGAACGCTTGGTTTCAACAATAACCTCCCTTGTTCATCTAGAGCATCTCCGATTTGCTGTCACAAAGATCGTGTCTACTTCCGAGCCCCACTTTGCTTTCACTCTTCGAAGATAGTCCTTCCCCATCGTTAAGGACAACGCCCCAAAAAACCCTTCTGCTGGAAATCACCAGTGGACCGAAGATTCTTTCGCATCGTCTTCCTCTGCACAACAACTTTGTAACTACGTAAGCTGAGCATTCCTGTTATCATTTAACCTTTTTTCAACGCAACCCTGTGCGTTAAATGGCTTAGCGAACCATTCCCCTCTCTAATTTTTATTTGTTTCTTTTTTTAAATCTCTCCAAATCTTAATCCTCGGATTAGTCAGATATTCCCACGACCCTTTTCATTCTCCGTTTATGTAAACATTTTTTTGTGTGTTGTTGATAGTTTAATCAAGAAAACTCTATTTTATTAATGGTAGCCCTATTATTTATCCTTGTGCGTCGTTCTACTTCTTAAGCATATTAAAGATAAATAAGCCTCTCCAGGCCCCCCATCCTTTTGGACTAACCTCGGTGAATCAGCAAAACATCCTCCTTTCTCACGTCTCTTTGGGATTAGCCATAGTATAATTGTCAGAGAATTTTATCATATAAAGTCCCACTCCCGAGTATAAATAGCCAATTAAATGGGGGCGTGCGGATAAGATAAGGGAATTGGTATTTTTGTGTCTTGACATTAAACTTTGAGACTGGTGATCATCTAGGATTTGGAAAGTATCTATATATATATATATATATATATATATATATATATATATATATATATATATATATATATATATATATATCTATATATATATATATATATATATATATATATATATATATATATATATATATATATATATATATATATATATATATATATATATCCATACAGAATTCTTTTGCACATAAAATAATAATATTCGCAGTAGATACGCCTGCTAAGTCAAAAATGGAGCTAGTTAAGTCTTTGAGTTTGAACATCGAGAGCAGGATCATCATTGTCTTTTTTGGTTGGAACACCTGCGATAAAACTCAGCGAGTTGTCCCCGTACACTCAGATCACTGATAAGTTGAACTTTATCCTGGTCCACATCCTAAAGAGTAGCAAAGACCGATTAACTATTAGTGTTTCTCTATTTTCTTTCTTTATCGTTACTGCGTAGAAGCACCATGACACGGTGCCTCAAAAGAAACTTCATACGTAAAATTACATGTGCTGGTCCCTGTAAGCCTCAAATAAAACAAACCTACAAGCCACTCCATTTAAATTAGCACAAAAATACGAGATTTCCAACTAATGGCAAATAATTCTAAGTTGATCGTACGCCCTAAGGTAAAGCAAATAAACTGCATTGCAGTATCGTCATAGGAATTCAGAAAAAAGTTTCTGGTTCATGTGTCGCAAAATACTTCTGTGACGCCTTCTTACTAGATGTTTCGGAAGATAGAAAGAGCCAACGATCGAAAAAATATTAGCTTCGTTGATGGAAAGGATAAAGAGAACCTTTTATCAATTAATAAACTTTAAATAGGCGAAAAATACTCAAACACCTTAAATGGAAAATGAAAGAAATACTTTTAATAAAACAGAGAAACAAATACTCACATCAGCTAATGTAAAAAAAGAGATACATTCAAAAGTTCACAGCAGTTTGTTTTCAAAGAGACACTTACCAGAAAACCTCTTTAGTCACCCGTAAAGAATTATTTCCCATGAAATTTCTAAAAATATGTTTATTTTCTTGCATTAACTCTAGTTTTACCAAATGGTAAAACGAATCATTTGAAAGAAAGTAACTTATACAATCATTTAGAAGACGGATTTATATAAAAAGTACTAACGAAAAAATTCCTAACACGGGAATCTGTTCAGCCGAACGCATGGAAGACTGTACGTCTTAATAGAGTTTATATATACATACATTTATATATACAAGTAAAAACTTGGATAAAACAAACAAAAGGCAAACAACAGAAAACCAGCCTGTGTTGAGTCTAGTTATCGCTGATGTAGAGTCAGGTACTAAGATCTACACAGTCACAAAATATCATATATCGTTCATAAACGATTGACCACTGAAGTGAAACACTTCACAATGAAAGAAAGAAATTACAAGTAATATTTAAGAATTAAGATATATTGTGAGTTTGATAGCTCATCCAGAAAACAGCATGCAAGCTGAGATTAATTTAGTGCGTCAGTTGCTGTAAGTAGTAATACAAATATTTAACTATTCAATAAATACACCATAAAACAGAAACTCAGAACAGAATGCGATATATCTCTAATCGTTGAATCTAATATTCTAAGGTTTACCAAAAATTGCTCTTATTAGCATAATTTCCTGAAGGATCACTGTGTAAAAACTTTCCTAATAGGAAACGTGAGCATCTCGCTAGCTCCCTAAGCAATGCCCTTTAATTAAGGAAACACTTCCAGTAATTTAGGTAAGAAAGAAATTATTTGTACATTAAATATGAGCAACAAGAAATTCTGACAGGAAGTCGTGTATCGAGCTTGCTTGAAGAAATTCTTAAAGGCGACCTTATAATAATTTTAAGTGTGAGTTGTACCAGGGACGCAAAAATGGAGGATAGGATATAAGTATTCAGGAAAGTTTGTGCATTAATGAAAGATAAGGGAATGAATTTAATCTTAGAACGTTTAACAATCTACTCTGACTATTATACCCAGATAATTTTATTGGGCTTTTATAGAAAAAGGAAGGTCGTGTATCTATCTGTATCCCGTATTCAATCAAAAGAAATTAGGTCGGTTGCTTTTCTCCCTTTCTTTTTACTAGTCGATCTTCTTAATCAAAAAGGAATCACATATTTCCTGGGCGACGTTGAATGAATCTAATTTTACGGAAATTATCAACTTCGTAAGTCAATATACGAGAGGATTTTGTTTTGATGAAAAGAAAAAAACACACTTGATCTCGAGATTAAGGTAGTGTAGAAATTTTTTTCAAAACCTTGATGAAAACCATTTTAAGCCCATTAGTTTTTAATTCTCTTTGAATGATTCAGGTGACCACAGTCTTGAACTTATCAGGGAGTTGGAATTGTCGTAATACAAAAAAAGAGAATTATTGTTTTACCGGTACTTGCTTCATTGTAGCCAATTGGCGAAATTAAAGTTTAATGTGGATAAATTACTTTTCATTACTACCTATTCCACCAAGCTATTTATTTTTCCTTTAACTGAAAATGCACTTATCTTATTAATATCAGTTCAAGAGTCTTAGTTCGTACTTTTAAGTGGGATGCAAAGAAGTATCACTTCGGCCAAAGGAAAATATTTTAAGGGTAGTTCGGTGTAGTGTTGTAAAATAAGAAGAATGGATATAATTCCATCATTCGCTCGACGTTAGATCTTATTAGACACGGGGAAGGTTGAGAGTGCGAGTTCCTACATCAGGACATATCTTTACCCATGAATGATTGCGCAGAGATGGCACATTTTGGCTGTTCCTGAATAAACCTGCACAGAGCAGAGGTAGACCAAAGTAAGAATTGTTTACAAGCAAATTATTCATAAAGTATTACCCACAATTGATAAAAATGGTCAACAAATGAATGGCCAGAGCAAGAGATGACTCTTCTATTACTTGTTAGTTCTTCTTAATATAGTAGACATGATAGATTCAGTTAAATTGCGGAGTAATAAACTCATCTCTTCTAAATAGACAGTAAATCATTTCAAAGCACTCAAAATTTAATGTTCATCATTCTTCTAGTTGCCACAAAACTAGCTTGTCTCTGAGAAAGCTCTTCCCTCGTTGGTCACCATGGTAACAACCGCTGCAAACTGCTCCCCACTATAAATATCCTCGCTGCTTCGAATCCTAAATCCCAATCGACTGTCAAGTTTCCCTTTCACCTAAATTCACCAAATTTAAAAACCAATTACATCATTCTCTTGCACCTCGATTATATTTAACATAAGGCAAAAAGCATAATATCTATTAGTGCATCAATAATATTTTTCACAGTGCTCTCTTTTAAATAACAACAGACGACAAGAGACGTTGCTTCTCTTCTCCTCTACTTACTGACCTCAACATTCCGGATTGTATTTTTTTGTATCAGTGGCCATGCCTACAATTTTACTACCCTCTATTCTCCGCCCACGCGCATAGTTATTCTTCGCGACTACTTTTAACTCTAAGATTAAACAAACACTCTTGCAAGGGACGACCTCTGACTGCTCGTGCTCCTGGTGTAGAAACAAAGACCACCTCCGTAGATAGCTTCCATTTTTGTTCCTCACTTATAAACTGTCTTTCTGAAATCAGGCCGTGAGGTTCAAACCTGCCTTATACTTGCAGATAAAAACAAGCCCTACACTTTGTTCAAGATAAATGCTTGCTAGTGTATATGCTATTGAAAAGAAACTCTCACTCCTCTATCTCTCCTGCTAAATTTTCTGGTTTATTCTCTGAAAAGATAGCCAGTTTTCGCTCTGATACATCTTTTACAATTACTCCTCAAGACCTAGCAACCCCTCGCTTTTAGTATTCCACCCAAACTCTTGCCTCAGTATTTTTCCTGATGAATTACACTCTCTCCTTATCTCTTCTAAAACGACCTGTTATCCCATAGAATCATCACCTTTTTGCCCTCTTCCTTACTTCCTTGATATTTAGAAAAATTCCTCTCGTTTGGTAATGACACATGACTCGAAATACGCTGATGTTTGCCTTATCCTAAAGAAACAGATCCAACACGCAAAGATCCGAAAACAATCACCCAATTTCTCAACTTGTCTCGTGTTAAAATTCCTTGAAGGGGTGGTTTTACTTCTGATTCTAGAATACCTCTCTTCTTTCCACGCTAGTGAGAACTTTATGGCAGACATTACAATAAATCAGTTTTTCTACATGTAATGGACTGCTTCTTTCGTACAATCGATACAGATCAGCTTTTATTCATGTATTTTAGTACTCACTGAGATTATTTGACATTACAATATTAATCGAGAAAAATAACCCCTTAAAAATGGATGGAAAGTCGTAAATGGATCACACCATTGTGGGGAAATTAATCAAACCTTAAACTTTTTTTAAATTACATCACTGAATCCAATGTCGGAGAAAATTTTTAAGAATAATATTTTCCCTCCTCAGATTTAACTAAGAAATAGCTAGCATGTACATAGGCCAGATAGCTTCTACTTCTACTGATTTCTTTCAAACCTCTTCATTATTGCTGCCACCCTACATTCCTCGGTGTCACTGGTCTTTCCTCAACTGGTCCCTTTCTTATCCCTTATCTTATGCTCAATCTATTCCTATCGTAGGAAATATACGTCTGCAAGTAAGGCGCGTTTTTGTGTTCTGTAGGTTCAGTTCTTGATCCATATTTCTTTCGCATTTATCCTATCACTCTTAGTATTCTCATGCGTTGTTTTTTCTGCTATTTTATTTCTATGCTGATTACATCTATATCTATCTCTCTTTTAACCATGCTGACTTTCTGTTTCTCTTAAAAACCTGCTATCCACTTATGACATCATCACTTGCAAACCTGGCTCACAGCAAACTCATTGTCCCATATCTTACTCATACTTGAATGAATCATCTCTAAAAACACCGGCAGCACAAGTTTGCAAATCCTTTGACTACTTTCTCTTTAATTTCAGGCGCATCTGATCTCACTTTGATGACATGAGCTTTTAGAAGATCATTCTTGCCTTCCTACGTTGACGCATTGAATAGTGTAACTTACTTCTCGTTGGATAACAGGCTACAAAAACTTTATCCCCGACAATTGTCTTAAAAGTTTTCATCCAGGTCTTTTCTGCCCCGTTTATGTTTCAATTTTGTAATTTCCTTGTTTTGCGATCTGCACTGACAACTATTCGTTAGCGAATTACTTTTTAAGTTACTTCTGCTTACATCTAAGATTTATGAATATGCTCCATCTCCCTACTACTTCTTCTCACTGAACCTTTACCAGCTCCTAAGAACACAGCGCTATGGATCTGCTCCTTTACTGTTTTTCATCGTCATTCCTGCTACATGGGTAATAGTACTTTCTCGATATTGTTCTATAGAGTTTAAAATTATCTACCTGTTACGATACGTTCATTCGTCTCACTTGGTTATTTATAGGTTTTCGTGAAGCCTCTAATTTTCATTCTAGCTCTTTCTTACATGATAGATGGGCGCGTTTTATAGTCTCATTGCCTTGAAGGGCGCTATAAAAATATCCTTAATAATGAGTGATATGTTGCGCGTGACTACATTCGGTAGAAGACTCAAGTGGTTCATCACATTTTCAAATGACAGGGCGCATACTTATACCAAGTCTGAAAAGTGAAAAAGAAGAAGTAAGATAAATAAAGCGAAGAGAATAGGGGAAAATATCTTTATTAATTTAGGCTTGTGCTTTGAGGACTTAATGAGAGGGTTCTTTGAAAGTAAGCCAAGAGGAAAAACCTATTTGTTTTCGATAAAAAAGGTGACAAACAATAGCTAATGTTATGCAAGTAATGTTTTAGAAAATTAGGTTCGTGGGAAAAGTAAGGAAGATACACGAAGCAAAGATTTTAAAATGTACACAACAAAAATAAGGAGAGAGAGAACATAAAGATCCATGGACCGGAATTGCGCACAGGGGTATTAATCCTACCCTAGACCATGCCATGATCATCGGTTCTTCTTTAAATATAATAAATGTTGAATTAGATTAGATATAGGTATAATCGAGCTTCTCACAACTAACAAATTCCTTGTAAGATAATACCATAGGTAGAATTTGATTGTTTTAGTGGCGTTGGTGAACGTATGAAAGGCGTAATAAAAGGCTCTGCACTGTACATCGTTAGCAAATATAAGCTAAAAGAAACAAGTTGTACGTGTCAATCTTCGAGGGAAATTACGAGAAAAGAAACATAAATATATGTCTGGTCTGCAAGGTGATGCTCTTCCCCCTCTCTTACGGTGGCTGACATTTAAATGTAATGGAGATTGTGTAGAACAAAAGCCAATGATAGACATCGTGGCTCAAGGATCACACCCGCATTTCTCATTTGACAGATTCCTAGAGAAAATCGACGTAAAGGCAGATACTTCGTTTGTAAAATTATATTTTATGAGCTATTAATAATTCAATATGGATTATTTTGTACATTACATAACAGACAATGAAATGTAGAAGAAAGGACATCAATATTTATGCAGAGGATTTCCTAATTGGCCAATTAGGTGGCCAACGCATTTACCTATTTTCACTACGAAACTCACCCCTTAATGGAAAACCAATAATTAATTGGCCCACATCTAACTTGCGCATTTGCTTTAGTCCTGATTAGGACAATTATTTAGTAATTACTTTTTATGCCTGAGAAAAATAGCGTTATTTTTTAGCCAAGAAAGCGGAGACCGCAAACCTCTGGCTATTATTATCGGTGACTTCAGATGGCTAAACATTGGATCAAATTAACCTCTTTACCTGATATTTTCAAGTAATTTTATGATATTGCATAGTACAGAGTGATCTATATTTCAATTTTGCTTTTTTTTAAATCAGTGAAATTCGTCGCAAATAAACACAACCATCCATTAAACTTCAAAATTTAAATTCCTTGGAATTTATTAGCTTTTAATTAGTAGTGAAACAATTTTGCCAACGGGACTATCTGGTAAATATTCAACAGTGAGTCATATGATATAGATGTTGATGAAGAGAAGAGAGAGGGCCGGGGAAGAAAAAATGAGTAAGAAATTAAAAGAATGCAAGATATCTAAAATACGCTGTATGAGTGATGGCAACCTCTATTTTTTTATCTAAATTTGCTTTTCTCTAATATCTCAAATGTAAATTTCTATTTATAAAATTAACTATAAAGAAAATATTATATCACGTCCGTAAATATGAATTAGAGTTTACTTTAATAGATTGAATTTCATAATGTTGTAAGGATTTGGTTGCGAGGAAGATTTATTTGCCGAAAACATTATTATTGCATGAGACTTGTCTAGTTCAGGTGGAGGAATCAATTTATAGTTAATAAATCGAACGAATACTACGAGTAGAAGTACTAAAAAAGTGAGGAATCTTTACATATGAAAAATATAACATAGAAAAATTAGAAAAGAAGACGAGTGTCACGTACATTTGACGAGGAATGAAATAGAAAAAAATAGGAAATGAAAAAGTTTAAGAATGGGAAAGACTGCAATAACAAGCCTATTTCGCACTAAATAATAAAAGAGGGCAATGAAAGTTAGAAAACCACATGAAGAAATCAGTAGAAGTAGAAGCCTACTGGCCTATGTACATGCTAGCTATTTCTTAGTTATATCTGGGTAGGGTAAATATTATTCTTAAAAATTTTCTCCAACATTGGATTCAGTGATGTAGTAATTTAAAAAAAGTTTAAGGTTTGATTAATTTCCCCACAATGGTGTGATCTATTTACGACTTTGCATCAATTTTTAAGGGGTTATTTTCCTCGATTAATATTGTGAAGCCCAAAATTACAGACCTTTCCTTCTTATGATCTGTGAACGCCCGGAAATTGAATGGCAAAGAAAAAGATTAAATGACGACTCCACCAATATCTCAGGATAAAGCTCAGATGGAAGTCGATATCCCATTTCCCAGATATATATTGGTAAATGTAAGAAGGATATATCACGGGAGATATGTGTGAAAGATTTTCATGTGATGTACTGAGTAGATTTCTAGGGAAATGTGGAGTGGAGATGTTAACTAAGATCTTAAAGCAAATATATTTATTTGATCGGAGGTTGGGAAAATTAGCTAAAGCGATGTTAAAGGAAATTTATATTGATTTGTAAATTTAAGATAAAGCTATAACCATCGATGGCATTCTCAGATGCAGAATGTTTCAAAGATGGTGGCATGTTAAGTAAAGAAGTTTCGTAAGTGAAAATGTAGGAGAGGGCATAGATAGACAGGACAATCAGGGTTGCATGAGACTATGCAGTCTTATCCAAAATTAGTCTGCTCCTTATGTGTGTTAAGGAAGTATGGGGTGAGGTTAGTTTAGGATTGTTCTGAGTCCTTCTAGTTTCTAAAGACTCAATTAGGTTGTTTTTCCTCTCACCATGTATTATGGATCAAATTTAAATAAATAAATTAAGTTATTCAATGTTGGGTTTTCATCTCTCACTTTCTTAATCTCATTCCTTCCCAATCTGAGACCGAGAATTGTCCCTAAATGGAGCAGACTTGATTTATGCGCTGCTATAGACCAGTTCGTGTCATCAACTCCAGTACATATGACACAAACCTCACTGAGAAAGGAGGAAGCTGATTGATTAAAGACCAGGATGAAAACAGGCGCACAACTATTTTTCATTCAAATAGAGAAGAAATGAGATATTGGGCACACATCCCTCATACACGAGGAAATTATACCCGTTCTCTTGTGCTAACTAACTGTCAGATAATACAAACCCCAATTCCGTTTTCTAAAAAATTCTGGGAGGTAAAAAGGTGCATATTCTGATTATAACCATCAAAAAGTAAAACATAAAGAAAAAATAGCTGACTTTAAGTTTGCACATCCGAACAGTGGGACCGCACCAATAAAAGACATTGTTCACTTTTTCTTTTGAAAAAGAGCCATTAAAAACGACCCTATTATCGCGAATTATCCACGTTAATGCCACCCATACCGCTTGGATGAGGAAGGATGCATAAAATTGGCCGAGCACACAGGCGAGAAATCACCAGCAGTTTAGACAAATGAGGTCCGACACTTCCTTAGAACTTCAGTCTAAAGACGTTCGAAAATGGAGAACTTAACTCAGGAAAGGACCAGAAGGTATACATACATGAATATTATGCGTACATAACTCATAATGAAGGTAAATATAGATGCACTTTGCTAACCCATTTATTTATGTTTCCGATCAAGAAGAGCTTTTTTAACATAGGTAATCCAAGAATGGTTCATAAAAGATTTCCCCTAGCTTTTGTATTTTTCTACTTTTGATACTTTTAAACATTTGTTTCTACAACTCTTATCCGAAATACGGGACTGGAAATTAGCAGAGGCACCCTGAGTTTTTGCTCTGTTATGAAGCTAAATCAAGTCAATATGCAAATCTTTCTTCCCCCTCATCAGTAGTCAATGACTAAAATTCATAAGAAATAAATAGCAAAGACACCAAATAAATTATACCCCAAAATTGAACACATAACGAATCGGACCAATGAATAAATAATCATTGGTTTTATTTCGATAAAATATAATCCATACAGCGAGAATATTTATGACCCAAAGTATACTAAAAGAGACTCGTGTTGAAAGTTGTGAGTTAAAAGAAGTTTGGAGGTGAAGAAGGATATAGCAGAAAAATTGGCTTAGTCCTGATTGGGCAGGTAAACAACTATCCAGAACTTTCTTCCAATTCAATCTCTCTTAGCAGAAGTAAAAGTAATTTCCTTTAGAAAATGTCTTCTCTTAAACTTCTGACAACTCTAAAATAGCAAACCTTTATCATTATTCTTTGTTTTTAAGCATTGAATTATGAGGATTATTTAAATGTTTTAGAAAAGTTTTGTCTAAACAATTTAAAAATTCCTGAGAATAAATTTCATTTAAACACATCCCATATCAATTCTTTTTGGATTTTTGTTATACCTGCTAAACGCTCTGAGTTATGTGTCAATTTTTAATTACAGTGTTGATTAACTTTGAAAAAAAATTTAATATCTGTATTAGAGCAAGCATTTTAAGAAGAGTGTATTGTTTATAAAATTTAAGAAGCAGATACGCAATGCAAGTATGGGAGGGAACTATTTTATTGTTTGATTTTCTTCGTAATGAGGAATACGCGAATCCATGTATAATGGAAGAATTCAGTGTTTACACTAATGTTGATGACTCATCTCTCTGGACACCTGACTAAACAGATAAGATAAGATAAGATAAATAATGTTAGAATGTGTAGAGTGAGATAGGAAAGATAGGAATTAAAGTGTTGTGTGTGTTAATGTGTGTAGGATGATGTGTGAAGATGATAGAGATTTGTGCCAGGTTGCCTGGCTAACGCTTTCGTTTTTCTTATAATTTTATTATAATTTTGTGATACATTATTATTTTAAGCATTGGAGCCTTTGTTTTCTTTTGCTCAATAGAGCGTTTGTACCATTTTATTGTTTTTTAGTTTTATTTTATTATTTTTTTTATTTTTTTTTATTTATTTATTTGATTTATTTATTATTAATGCTATTATGTCAATATAATGGTTCTACATCGAGATTCACATTTGGGCTGTATACTTGGTAGTCGCAATCGGTTGTTTTTTCTAGATGTTGCATTATGGTTTATTACCTATAGATTGGGTTGACGTTTATTAACGTTTTTCTCAGGCTACCGTTGAAGCGTTGTTTATATTGTGTACGATGGATTTGGTCTTCTTGTACGATGCTTTGGTTTATTATTTTCAGTGGAATCGTTTTTTTAATCTTTTCCCACAGCTTTTTTGCTCTTCTTTGTAAGACTATGTTTATGGGTTCAATAGTAGATCTGCGGTGGAGTTCTTCTGCTGGTATGTAATCTAGTCTTCCTGTGTTTATTATGAATCTAGTGGCTTGATTTTAGACTCTTTAGGATCTTCCTGATTTGGAAGTTAATTAGTGTATTCAATGGTACAATTGGGTATAGGAGCTTGGGTTGCACTAGTACCAGGAATAGTTTTCTTTTATTTTTGGTTGAAAGTTGCCTGAATCTGTATAGCGCTGATAAGGTAGATTTTGATTCTATGATTTTTTTTGTGGTAGGTGATTTGTATAGCTGTTCGTTGTTATTTTTAGTCCGAGGACATGTCCTTCTGTTGAGAAGGGATATGCCTCTCCATCTACGCGTACAGTAGCTTTTTTCCTTGTGTTCATGGAAATTAGTTTGAACTTATCCTTGTTAGTTTCTATTTTATTCCTTTTCTCATAATCATTTAGGTTTTTAATTTCTATTCCTGTTCTTAGGGCGATGTCCTTGGGGTTTCTCCTTTGCTGGTCACTATCTGAGTGATATCGTCCGCTAATTGTTTGTACAACGACCTTCCATCAGTGAGGTGTGGAAGGTCCCTAGTATACAGTGTGTATAGCGTAGGTGAGAGGCAGCCTCCTTGTGGGACCCCGTTTGTAGGTTGATTGCATCACCCGTTTTGCCGTTTATCTGCAATATCGCTTTCCTCTCATCTAGATAGCTGCAGAATATTTTTCATAGGTTTATCTTCAGGTTAAGGTCACAGATTTTGGCCTTTAGGCCGGGCAACCACACTTTGTCAAATGCTTTGGTAACATCACGAAGCACAATGTTAATTCTGTTGCCTCGCGCAGTGGCAGTAGCAATTCTTTCGGTAATGATTGCTAGCGCGGTGCCGTCCCTCGCTTGCTCCGGAACCCGTGTTGTTGTGTGTTGTATAGGTTGTTTGTGTTAACATGGTTGATCAACCTTTCGTTCAGGAGCTTTTCTTGTACTTTGCCTAGTAATTCTAGGAGCGAAATAGGACGGAAGCTTTCGACTTGATGTTTCGGTTTGCCCGGCTTCAGTAGGAAGCTCATCATTGCCGTTTTAAATGCTTGGGTAAAGTATCGTATATTGAGGCAGGCATTGAAAACCTTCACTACCGATTCGTGCACATTATCTGGGGCATTAATTAAGTGAGCTTTAGATATTTCACTTTGTCCTGGAGCCTTTTGTTTAAATGATTTTGATGCTGTCAGGTATTCATTCATAGTAAATGGCTTTCCTGCCCCGAATGGATTGTCTCTTTGTTCGTCGACGTTTCTAAACGGTATAATGAGTTCATGTTGTGTTGTCAGGCTACATATGATTTCTTCCTCATAGTTTAGGTCGAAATTTTTATTTTCTTCAGGTAAAATAGAGAAAATTTTTGTCCAGTGTGTTCGGAAATGCTCTTGTAATTCCTCATTTTGCTGTACTTTCTTGTTCTCAATTTTCAGGCTTATTTCTTCTTTTTGATGTGATCCGCTTAGTTTCCTGTATTGTCTCCAGAATTTCATTGGAACCTTTTCTATCTCCATCTTACCTATTATCCCAGAGCCTGCCTGAATTTTCCTTGCAGAGTGTGTCTATCCTCCTTCTAATTATGATAATGTTTCTGTACCTTTCGATCGTATGACCCGATACTCTGATTTTCTTTATTACATTTTGAAATGTATCCATTTCATCTTGGATCGCTTGGGTCCATCTAGGTGCAGGTATGGTTCTGTATTCTATTGTTGGGGTGTGTAAATTATCCGCCTCTCTGATTTTGCTATTGATTAACTCTAGTTGGGCATCTATTTCCTCTTTACTCTGGTTGTTAAGGAAACCGGTTTATATTGTGTTTAAGTATGGTTTTGCTTATGGGAAGAGAATGTTGGTCCTATAAAGAACGAGCAGGGGTCTAATTTAATCTTGTAAACGCAAGCAAATTTCATAGTGACAAAATTTCCTACTTAGTATCAACTTCCAGCTATTCTTATTTGCTTTATTTATGTCAAAGTTATAGAATTTTATTACTGGTGCGATTCTAGGTTATTTACTCACTTAATAAACCAGAATCATGGCATTTAGTCCCTGAATATGAGTTTGTAATCAATATAGAGAAAGTTTTCAGCGAATTTTATATTTTAAAATGCAACACTAAACATTTTGTTTACTTTTCGCTGTTTTAGCGAGAACCAAGGATGGAAATTCAGACTGAAAAATTACGAGTATATAAAGACTTAAAAGAATATTATGAGTGTTAGGGAATGGACGGAAGCCTTATACATAGAAGAAATTTAATCACCAATGAAGAATAATTTACTATGTATGAAATTTAATCACCATGGTATGGAATACTCACACTTCCATATGCCCGTCAATTAAACCCAGTAATAGTTGTTGCTTTATTTTAATTGAAGAATTGATTCTTCATAAATTTGGAACATTTTCTTTTTTCAAGAAGCATAATTATTCACTCAAGCAAATTGGTTTAGAATCTGGCACAACTAAGTTTAAAGCTAAGAGGGAAAGTTGATTGCGCTTTTCAAAGTAAAATGAGTACACCTCTGTTTATTGAATATTTATTTACCTTAGGCTAAATTATTTATATTTTAAAAAGAGAAAAAAATTATTGCATGTTGTCGTGCTATAGGGAACACCCCACACCTTGACACCAAAATATTTAATGTCGTAGTATAAGAAGGACCGAGTGATGGAAGGATTTGGTACGTAGGGTTTTTTACGTACTGCAAAAAAATAAGATACCTTGACTAAGGTTATACCTCTCAAAGTGTGCTATATATGATTTTGATTATTATTATCTAGGGCATTTAATTCTTTAAACTTTAAAGGTTCCCTGTGACAACCTAGTGTTTCTAGGAGAGAATAAAAGAAATTTTAAAATAAACTAAAACTTTAATTTAAACACAAAACAAAATAAACATGAACCACAGAATATTACGAATTTAAATACACAATAATGACTTCAATAAGTTTTTAAGGGAGGCTTTTTAACGTGACCTACTTGACATTATAATGATGGTTAGCCCATCACTCACTTCAATATAAAAATATACTAACTGTCTCTACGGGTGTTTAAATACCTTGGTCCCTCCGGGGACGGGTTTGAGTCTGACTTTGAATTCAATGAGCCAAGGCACCTCAGAAATCCGTTGGGTTGTTTGACGCGTGCCTCGACCAGATGGTTTGCGGCGTACGGGATAACTTAACAGTCACAAGGGACTTTGGCGAGTATGGCCGATGGTGATCCACACGGTATTCGGGGGGCAGGGGGGGGGTCTTCTTCAAGTGCGAGAATATCACGGTGCTTTAGGATGCACCGGTCTAGGCTTGGTCTCTCTGAGTAGAGTATGTTTAACTTGGTTCTTATGCCAAGTTAACTTATAGTTCGGTGTGACCACCGGGTAACTGGCTCAAAAGGAGCTTTTTTTTCTTCGTTTTGAAATTCCTCTCGGGCGAGGACTATCACGGTGCTTTGTACTACACCAGGATAGTGGAGGGAGGTTTCTTCAAGGGCGAGGAGAGTACTGGGGGAAGGGTCTTTTTAAGGACGAGGACTATCCCTGTGCTTTACAATGCACCGGGATAGGATGGGTCTCTCTGACGAGAGTAAGTTAAACTTGGCTCTTAAACCAAGTTAACTTATAGTTCGGTGTGACCACCGGGGAACAAGCTTTAGGAGGAGCTTCTTCTTCTTCGTTTCGGAATTCCTCAAGGGCGAGGACTATAACGGTGCGTTGTGCTACACCAGAATTCTGGGGGCTTGGTCTCTGACGATAATCAGTTGAACTTGGTTCTTAAACCAAGTTAACTTAGAGTTTGGTGTGACCATCGAATAACGGGCTCGAGGGGAAGCTTTTTCTTCTTCGTTTCGGAATTCGTCATGGGCGATGAGTGTAATCGGGTGAAGGGGGTACTTCAAGGGAGAGTACTGTACTGAGTGATGGGGGGCTTCTTCAAGGGTGAGGATAGTGTGGAGGGTTCTCTGACGAGAATAAGTTGAACTTGAACAGATTAACTTAAAGTTCGGTTTGATAACCAGGGACAAGCTCGAGGATGAGCTGCTTCTTAGTCCCCTTGGTAGCCCGGCCTCTCTTGCAGGCGACTTCGTAGACATGATGATTCACGGATTCTACCACGTTTTTCCCAAGTATTTGGTATTTATACTTTGTCACCACCACTGAGGTAGAGGTAGGAGGGGGGGTGGCTTGTGGACGGGCGACAGGAGGGTTCTCACTCCAACGGTTTTTCTCAGCATGTCTTAACTCTGGTCCAGCTGGCCCTTCGTGCTTGAGAAAAACGAAATTGAATATACACTTGTAGGTGAGATCTTGCAGTTTAAACCGTTCTGCTTTTCATAGAGACGAGTGGCGAGGGGCTGTGGTTACGAGATTGACCTGAGGTGCCTGGCCCGGATGTTTTGCGGTCAACGTCCCGTGTCTCAGCTGGGAGAGAAGGGAGAGGGTCGATTCCCCTACACATGTATAAAGACAATGAGAGATTGAGTTGTTAATATATATTTAGGATTGCCACCGATTAACCTCACTCGGGCGAGAATCAAAATGAATAAACTGTCACAAATTGTACTCAACGATAACCTGTAAGGATAGAAGATTTGCAAAGTACAAAGATAAATTATTGTGTGAAATTCCAATGGAATCTGTTATCGTTGACATCTAAAAAATCTGTACTCATTTCTATGACAAGGCTCAAGTGTAAGATCATATGTGGAGATTAAAATCTCTAGTGAATCGAGAACTGGGGATTAAGTACCAAAGAATTCCGTGGAGAGATCATGAGGAACGAGAGATGTTTAACGTGATACCAAAGATATATTTATTAACAGAAAAAGAGAAAGAAAGTAGGACATACAATGCAGTGAGCGGAAGTGAATCAAGATAAGAGAATGCTGGCCCTTTTAGAGAAATGAATCAGACTCTCCTTTTAATTGATACCATTCAATTGAAGAAAACTTCAATTCGAGCGATAAGGTTAGTCACCATGATTTGTATAATGATATTGCGGCTGTCACTGTTTAGTTTCCGTTTTGTGTTTTTGCTAAAAAATTTCTTCACAATTCTTATTTCCAAGACAGTTATTAAATTTTATTATTTTCTAAGAAAATACATTTCTATTTTACTGGATTGTAATTTTTTTTGTTTTTCTAGCTCGAAGCCATTATTCCTCTTGATCATTCTGTTTCCTATCTCAATTATTGAGGCATAATTTATATTAGTGGACGAGTTTACTTTATTAATAAATAGTCTTCGATAAGTTAGTATCGTAGATTTTGAACTTTCCGTACAAGGGAAAAACGATGTCCCATTCTGTCGACGAAACAACTATTTCTTAGTGAATGAATTAATTTGACCGCCAAACGCTGGATCAGTGCCAAAATTGTAATTTCCTTTCATAGAAATTGAGAGAAGAATCAAAACACATACAATAATTGATATCTTACAAGCGATTTATATTTCAATTTTAGTTCGCTCGAGAGTAAGACTTGAACACTTATAGGGTAATTCTTTCCTCGATTATCATCACTTATCTGATATTCTCACACTCGTTCAAAATTAAAGGCATCAGTAATTTTTCCGCTGATTAATCTATGTTACCCAATCATTTTTCGAGTTTTCACAGTAATGAAAATACTTTGCTCTAGAATCTTGTTTTATATATGAACCAAATTTTGAAAGTTTTTCATAAACGAATCATGTTAAATCTTTTATATAGCCTTAAAAAGCAATCGAACACCGTTATAAATAGAAACTCATGAACACCTTTTTCCATTAGCAACAATTCTTCCCGTGCGGTTCAACTTTGAGTCTTAAATCTTATTTTAGTAAACTCCTACTAATTCGAGACATTAAGCTTTATCACGATTCTTTTATATGAAATCTTTTCACACGATTTTGAAATCGAAATAAACAAGATATAAATCTTTCTCTTGTTTAAACCTTTGGATCATTTTGCTAAAAAGGTCGAGCGAATTGAATAAGTGTGAGCGTCTGTCACAAAAGCAGCGTTGTAAATTATTTATTCACCTCTGGATGCTCCGTGATCTATCTCTAACAATGGATTCCGCATGTTCACCATGATCGAAGTCGCAAACTTGTTAAACACTACAAAATCACTCGCTAATAAATTATTTTTTAAAAGTGTAAAAGTGGTTTTGATGAAACCTTTTCTTAATAATTTGATCTGGATTAGATAATTTATAGTGAGAGAAAGTGCTTTGAAAATTTACATTTTTGACTTTATAATTTAATTGCATTTCAGATTAATTTAATATTTGAAAACTTACTCGCTATTGAAATGTATCACGTCTTAAGTAGAAACATCTTCGAAATGTTTTATTTTCTTCAAAACTTGGTAACGATAGTCACTACGAACAACCTTGATCTCTAGAATGAGTTAAAACCTCTCCTAAAGACTTTGTGGATTACCTGGTTTGCAAAAGTCCTGTTGCACAGTTTTATTGTTTTTTATATAAATATATGTTTAAATTGTTATATTAATCAATGTAGCCACCCTCAACCCCGAGCACGCGCTCCAGGTGAGACCTTCAGCTGCGCATACGTTGCGGATGAAGTCCTTCCTAATAGTGGCTCACATTCGGTTGAGGGAGAACTTCAGCTCGTCGAAGTGGCTGTTTAAGACCTTGCAGGCCTTGCCCTCGAAATGCTCGGACACACTGTGGTCGAGTAGATTGAGGTCGGGCGACAGCGGCCGTTAAAATTCTTTTTACTACAAGTTCATGTTCAACCCTACCCACTGTTCCCTTGTAGGCCGAGGATTCGTCCTGGTGAAAGACGTAGTCGTCCTTCCTCGTGATCTTTCTCATCGAGGGAGGATATTCTTGGCCAAGATTTCTATGTTATCGGCCGTGATTAGTCGATCATTATTATTAATACTATTATTATTATAATATTATAACTAATATTAGTAGTAGAATTATAAATATTATTATAATTAATAATAAAATTATCATTGTTAATGTCGCCCAAAGTAAACAAATTTCGTCATCTCAGGGAACCAATGTGTCATTACTATATTGTTATACACTAAATAATTGGTAACCTTGATAATTTTTTACTATTATTCTCTTTCTCCTTCCATCCGCCCCACAATGTCGATATTTCTTCTCTATCAAATAGAAGTTGTCTGGTCGTTTACATCCAGTTATTTTTTAGATTTAAGGACTTATAGATGGCAAACACAGAATTGCGTCCGATTTTCAAATTTTCTTGAATTCCCTGCTTATTTATCGTATGTAACTATCTCATGCACCGATTTATGTAAGATCTTTATTTTCTCCTAGCATTACCAAAGAAGTAACTGCGTCCGAAAGCAGATTTAATAATCCTAAAATGAACTTTTAGAATCTTGCAAATTAGGTTGCATTTTTCTATCAATATAAAGTCATGGGCAAATGTTTTAGACTAATATATAATTTTAGTTTTATTCAAGTATTTTTAAAAGTTAGGTGAGATGAGTAGGTATTCTAATATTCAAATTATTGCAGGTTTATATCAAAAGTCAGCATTTATAATATTATAGGAAAAAAGCGGCATTTACTGAAACATTAATGACATAAACAAGGCTGACTATTCTCTTGGAACGAAGTATCTGGACGCCCAAAGAGTTTAAACGAATCATAATATCACCTTCTATTCAGGCTCCAGCGCAAGGGTCGGGTTAACTCTTATATCTAAGCTAGCTCATGATTGGAAAGAGGTAGGTACGAACACTTTAGCGCTCAAAGTGAGGAGACATTTCTAAAATGGTGTGAAGTTGAGAAGGGCTAAGAAGAAGCCTTCTCTTGCCATGAAGAACTAAACGGATAGGCTACACTTTAGTACAAAAATAAACTTGGAATATGTAAGAATAGGACTTGGGTTATTCTCTGTTCAAGTTCCCTCTCGCTTTTTTTGAGTTTCTGGAGCAGCTCTTTGGAAGACGAATTCAAGTACTCGGTATTGGGCGGAGAACTCGGTAGGCTTTGGTGCAATGAATTCGATTAAAATGTGAGTCGGGTATTTAAGGCAGGCCCACTAATTTTTAGGTCTACCTTTGCCTATGCTTCCTTGAAAACAGATAACTCTCTTATTGTTCTGTTCTGCTTTTTATTTCCTGGTCGATTATTTTTGACTGCCTTGGGGTCTTCCAAAAACGGTATTTAATGTGTCAAAAACAGTGTGCCTGTCTAACTATTACCAATTATACACTTTAGACAGAGCTTACAAGACGTTACTTTGTGTGTACATGGAGATAGAGAGAATCTTATATCAAATTTCGAGGATAAGATTTCATGTTTCTTGGGTCTGAAGAATAAACAAAATCTGGGTCTTCCCTTTTCCAAGATGGGATTATTTTGATAAACCTGTTTGCACAGCTGCTTTGAGGGCCTTCCAGAAAGAAAACCGCGAAAAATGTCTTTTCTGCCTGTGACCGCGCTTAGAAAATTTTAAATCTTATATTTGAAAGGTAAGGAAATTTGAACAATAATATTGTTTTAAGGAAACCTTCTAAAACTCGAGATTTAATAAGAAATTTCCTAAATTTAGTGAATTTTATGTGGTTTCAAGAATGTTCCAGAACTTGCCAGAAAACATCTCTACAAACTTTAAGAACCTTCTGGAATATTAGCTCATAGAAAACTTATTATACATGAATTTACAAATTTGCTATTATTTCAGCTCTTGCTACCAAAGTGAACACATCGGAAAAGAAATTGCATTAAGAGTCTGCAATAATTCTCCAAATGCATTATGTTATATTTGAGCACAGTTAATGCAAAAAAAGAGCTAAGTAATTCGGTGTGGCAATATCTATGAGTATGTGGGATGATTACAAATCATAATTGGCATGCCAGTCCAGAAGGAAGTCAAACGATGTGCACCAACCATTACTTGCTTGTGAGCACTGCCTAAAAAATTTGGAACATAAAAGAATTGTTTATGGTGAAGAGTAAAATATTATAGGGCTCAATTATTATTTAAGTAAGGTTGTTTGTTTGCAACCCAAATGATTAATAATTTTTTGAAATTTTACACGATGGTATAGAAGAGAATAAAGAGCCATGAATTTTGTCATTCCTAGGAATTAGCGTACAAACATTTTTAACCCTCAAACAACTGCTGCTTCTGCATGTTGGACCCTTCTTAACGTCGAATTAGCATAAATGCAAATCTTATTTTATATTTCGATTTTCCATCCTATATTGCACCAGTACCCCAAAGTTCTATTTTTTTCTCTACCTACTCCTTCACAAATAAATACATTACTTTCAGAAGAAAGCACTAAATCAAAATCAGAAAAGAACAGCGAAGATGTAGAATATGATGTCAACATACTCGTATTGCTGTTGGGAGCAATCCGTACTATCCAAATATTAGATACCTTAATGACCTCATCAAATAACTTTTCAAAGTCAACTGCGAAGGTCTTTATTACTATGCTCAAAAAGTAGGTTTTGTTGGTTCAAAATTTGCAAGAGACAACCTAAAGGAAACGTAATAAACATTTCTCAAGTTTATAAAATTATCATGTTGGAATATGCTACTGCATTGATATATCTGTATATATGATCCAATTAGAATTCCTTGAAATCCAGATGAATGGGGGCTCTTTATTGACAGCTTGCTCTTCAGGAAGGAATAAAGAGAGACTTGCCCTAATTTGGAATAAGCAGCCATCCCTTCCCTTGGTTTATTCAGTACATTTCATGGAGGCCTCCAGCAGTGGCAAATTGTTACCATATTTGATAGGTCTCCAATAAGTCTCTACCATGTTTAAATATCATCTGTCTTTGGAAGAATAGAGATAATCCAGCATATTACCTGAAATAAGCACTCGCCACAAAGCAATGATTCCTCTAGTGGAGAACATAATGTAAAGCATGGACAATTGATAGACCCTCAGAAGATAATGATCTCTCCATTGCAATTAAAAATAGGTATCATGAAGCAGAATGTTAAAGCTATTAACAAAGAGTCTATAGCTTTGGGGTACCTTCAAATATCTTTTCCAAACGGCCTGAGACAAACTGGAAAACTGGTATCTTTGTTGCACAACGAATCAAGAAAATCATAGTGCGTTCAGAATTCCCTGAACAGCTTATTCAAAGGAGAAGAGGAATGGCAAACTGTTGTTTCGGTGTGTTAGGGTTATTTGAGCAACTCCTAGGCTTACAATTATGTGTAACTGCAACCAAACAGTCTGCGCTATGTCGGTGAAGGTGCATATCTTTGAGGCCCATCTTGACAACGTCAAGCAGAATATGAGAGCATACTCAGAAGAGAAGGGAGCGCCTCTATCAAGATATGATGAAATTTAAACATAGATTGTAATGAACATACATTGAAAAAATCATAGGAAACTACCTTTGGGTGGCTTGTGCAAGAAACTGATTTACATTACAACCGCAAATCTCAGAAAAAAATTGTCTAACTCTTTTTACTTGGTTTATATATTCCTTGTGGAATTTTTATTAAAATGTATAAATTTATCACTGTTTTGTTGTTTTTAGCCCTACAATGCCTGAAAAAACAAAATATACCCATTCTTAATAAATTTTTCCTTATTCAAGACCAAAAAGCACAGCTTAAACAAAATAATAGCAAATTCAATTGAAGTGCAATAAAAGGATTTGCTCTTTCGTCCACGCTACACGCTACTTTCCTTATAGCTAAATATGCAGAATTAGCTTTCAACTCTAATATAACTAAAAAAACAACCAAATTTAACATGTTGAAGCTCAAGGCCACGTTCCTAATGTGGATCAAATGCTCTTAACTTCTACAGCCATCATCACTAAAACCATTAAAATAACAAATAAGCTGAAAACTTACTCTTCATTGAAATGTATCACCTTTTAAGTAGAAACATCTTCGAAATGTTTTATTTTCTTCAAAACTTTGTAAGGATCGTCACTATTACAAAATAGTGCATCATTGAAACTTGTTCATCCAGAATTTTGGGCATCTGAAGGCAGTATATCTCCAATATTAGCTTAGCTTCACTTAACTTCAAAAGAGGTAGATTGACATTTTACCTCAGTTGCTTATCTGCATTTCAAAGAGGTAAGATGTTATTTATTGTTTTATCGAGATTTTATGAAGAGCTTTGATATACTTTTCATAAGTTTTACATACGTACTCGCCTTTGTATATACATATAATACACCTCTATTTCTACTATATATAAATATATCATTATCATAAATTTATACGACAAATATTGATAGAATTATATCATTTTTATTTAACTATACTATGACTAATATAGTTTTATTTAGTGAAGAAATATTATTAAATTTCAAAAGCAAATAATATGAATAATAATAGTGATACATTTGTCCAAATTGATATCATGATGGGTATGAGTTTCAACTTGTTAAACAGTAAACAAGTTGATATAGAAAGCTATAAGTTTTGTAAGATTTCGGGGAAAACACGACCCGATCGAATGCAATATTAGACTCTTATCTTCTTCGTTAAATTATCTCATTTTCCCTCAGGTTCGTGTTTCTTTTTCTTCTTTCATTGTTCTACAAATCTGTAATTTACTGAAACTGTCTACGTTAAAATACGGAAAATAGCGTTGAAGAGATTTGACTCCGCTATGCTCTTCCTACGGCCAATTATATGCCACTTCATTCTTCATTTTGTTATATGGCGTCGCATCGACTTGTTCAAAAGTTATCTTCGATCTTCTTATTTTTCTATACGTCTAATTGAGTAATCTTCTGTCATTTGTTTTCTTTACAACGTAAACTAAATTTTAATTAATTTAATGCTTATTTCTTATCGTTATTGATCCATTACATTGTTTTAGGAATAACGTTCAGAAAAGTTTAGCTTCCGTCAAAGATTATTTTATATATTTTCAATCTTTCTATTTTGTGAAAGGCAGAGGACGTTATAAATATAGAATAAAATGAATTTGCTTCCCTGGCATGTTTTCATTGACCTCTTTCTACTTTGGGCAATCAGTACTATTCTTTCCCCTGAGCGAATGAATCTTTCCTTTTCGAGCTTACTTTTTAGTCAAGCCAAAATAAATATATTTTATTGTGAAGAAATACCTAATATTTTCTTACTATTCGATTGATTCTTGAAAAGGCAGTTGTGTTTGATATAATTTTAATACAAATCCGTGGAAATCCAATATTGGTTGGATCTGGGCAATATTCCTTATTTAAAAACACATCATTACGCCAATTTTTTGTGGCATTCCCATATTGGTTGGATTTGGCAATATTTCTTATTTAAAAACACAACATTACGCCAATTTTTTGTTTACTTAAATGTTTGAAATCAGAGGGAAAGACTTGCAAATATTTTGTAAAGTTACAAAGTGTAGTACGAAATGGCGATTGTGGGGGAATAAATAACACGAGGAAAAACAGACGCTAGTTTCTTTATACAGCGTCAACGGTTACGTTCCATATGGGCCGATACTTTACATCCTCCCTCCCTCGCCTTTGACCCGCAACCCCAAAGCTTGAGCGTCGCTAGCAAACAAGGATTACAATCAGCATATTTCGTAGTCCGTTAATATATACATACATAGGGGGGTGGGAGAGCCTTTAGAATAAAAATCTATGACCAGGCTCACTGTCCCCTTCTATTGTTTATGTCTATTTTTGCCAAATAGACGAAATTTCACTTCTCCGTACGTAAATCAGTAGGGCGAATGGTCACAAGGTTGAAAATTAATGCCCAACGAGAGAAGATTAAAGGTAGGCACTCGTTCCCCCCTCCCCCAGGGGATAATCGACGTATATATTGTTCGACCTGGAAAAATGAAAAGAGAAGCGGAGTAGCAATCGAGAGAAGAAGAGCAGTCCTTGAGTGTCGTAGAATGCCGCTATTTTAGTTATAAGTGTACTAAGAGTGCTAATATTGTTTTTTTAAAAAATGCCGTTGGAAACATGTTAGGATATTGAGAAATTCACAAGAATTCCCAAAATAAACTTATATTTTAACTTTAACAATTTACTACACAAAAATTAACCATTAACCACAGAAATTTTCTGAACATTAAAATACACAATAATTAATTCAATTAGTTTCACCCTTTAAAATTGGTTAAATTCGATACGCACTTAAATATACAATATTTAGACTTATTGACTCTACTGGAGTTTAAATACCTCAGGAATGTTATTGACTCCACGACGCGTGCGACCGGCCAGATCTAAGTGGGCGGGATCCCGAGATATTTTTAGCGAGGGTAGCAGATGGGGGTCCACACGGTATTCAGGGGGAAGGGGGTTCTTCAATGACGAGAAAAATCATGGTGCTTTATGCGGCACCAAAGTAGGCGTGGTCTCTCTGGCGAGAGTGAGTCGAACTTGGTTCTTGAACCAAGTTAACTTGGAGTGCGCTGTGACCACCGAATAACAAGCTCGAGGGGAAGCTTTTGTTCTTCGTTACTTAATTTCTCATGGGCGAGGACTGAACTTGGGGAGGCTCTTATTCAAGGGCGAGGATAGAGGAGGGAGGGTTTCTCTGACGAGAATAAGCTAAACTTGAATAAGTTTACCTAAAGGTCGGTTTGGTAACCAGAAACTAGCTCGAAGATGAGGTTCTTAGGTGCGGCCTTCCTTATAGCGAGTATAGAGTAGGGGGATTTCTCTGACGATAATAAGTTGAACTTGGTTCCTCAACCAAGATAACTTATGAGTTTGGTGTGGCCATCAAGTAACGGGCTCGAGGGGGAGCTTTTTCCTTCTTCCTTTCTTAATTCCTAAATGACGAGGAATACCCCTGGTGTTTCAGATGCACCAGGATATGAGGAGTCTCTCTGACGAGAGTATGTTGAAATTAAAAAAGTTAACTCAGCGTTCGGTTTGATAACCAGGGACTAGCTCGAGGATGAGCTGATTATTAACCCCTTAAGGTAGGTTGCTCTGCTTCTCTTGCAGGGTACTTCTCTGTTTGGCGAGCCAAGTAAACTACCTGTTCAGTCTCGTATCCCGATCTTAATCCGGGGACTTCGTCACCTGGAGACTGACGTATTCTACTAATCCAGTTTAGGTAGCCCGGGGTCTTAATCCGAGAACTTCGTCAACTGGAGACTGACGTATTCTACCTCGATTTTCCTGAGTGTTTCTTACTTATACCTCATCAACTCACTAGGGGAGTAGTTAGACGGGAGGGAAGGCTTGAGGACGGGCCCAAGAGGGTTTTTATGCCAAACGGCTTTTCTCACCAAGTCTTACATCGGCTCCTCGTTAGCCTACGAGGTTAGGAGACACACGTCTCCAATTTCTTACTTGACGCGAAATTGAATCTCACTCTCCCGGGGAAGATCTTGCATTTTACAACCTTTCGGTCTTTCATAGCGACGAGTAGCGCAGTGCTGCGGTTACGCGCTTGACCTTACGGTGCCGGGGCCGGATGACTTTGCGGTATTCGCCTCGTGACTCCACTGTGAGAGAATGGGTGATTGACGATATCCTACACTAAGGAAAACAGCAAATCAAGAAGACAGTCACAAGGAGTCACAAGGAAAAGAAGTACCCTGGAAGACCTTACGGTCCATACGAGAGGGTACTTGTTACGAGTCAGGGACTCGTGAGCCTGTCAGCGAACCAGGACTTTATCCAGGCGCCTTTTGAACTGCTCCACAGAGTCACTGTTCACGACTTCTGGCGGAAGCGCGTTCCACTCGTTGCAGATACTGTAACTGAAGAAGTTCCCGCATCTGTCCCGGTGATAACGCGGCAGCTCAATTTTGTAGCCGTGGTTTCTCGTTACGCCCTCACTTAGTTGGAACATGTCCCTGTTGCCTACGTGGTCAATACCTCGGAGGATTTTGAAGACCTCGATTAATTGACCGCGCCGTCTTCGGGTTTCCAGTGAGAAGAGGTTTAGTTCTTCTAGGCGGGCTTCGTAACTTTTGTGCCTGATCGAGGGGATCAGTTTGGTCGCCCTGGCTTGTACTCGCTCCAGTCGGGCGATGTCCTTCCGAAGGGATGGACTCCAAAACTGGACTGCGTACTCCAGGTGAGGTCGGACCAGGGAATTAAAAGAATGAGAACGATTTCCCTGTTCCGATACCCAAACTGTCGCTTGATATACCCCAAGATTCTCTGGGCTTTCTTCTCCGCCTCGATGCACTGCTTGGAAAACTTGAGGTCGCTGGTGATCACGACTCCCAAGTCTTTTTCCATGTCTGTGCTCTCGAGCGCCGAGTTTTTGAGGCTGTAGACGGCTTGGGGATTTCTGTGGCCGATGTGCATCACCTTGCACTTTTCGACATTGAACGGCATTTGCCATTTGTCTGACCACTCCCCGAGTTTCCTCAAGTCGGCTTGGAGTCTCTCGACGTTTTCCGCGTCTGCCACGTTCATACCTAGTTTGGTATCGTCGGCAAATTTGGAAATCCTCGCAGTTATGCCATCATCTATGTCGTTTACATAGATGATGAAGAGTAGGGGGCCCAGCACGGAGCCTTGGGGAACGCCGCTTGTTACCTGTAGCCAACCGGACGTTTGCCCGTTCACCACTACTCGCTGCCTTCGACTATGCAGCCAGTTTTCGATCCAGTCACCTACAGCTCCGGCGATGCCTAGCGAGATTTTTCTTTCCGAAGCTGTTCATTTGGTCACTGAGAAGAGTAGACCAATGGAATCGAAACCCACTCTCATACAAATCTCGTTCAGAAAACCCCCCTATGTCAGTTTTTTTTAAAAACCGAGATCCCCCTTATCATTGAGGAATACCAATGTGAAGTTGCACTCGAGAAAAGATTCCCCTTTTGGTCAAGTCTCATCATCGGGAAGGCCGCAAGTGTAACACAGGGATTGGAATAACCCGTATATCCACAATCCCCTACCTATTTCTTCAAGTCAAGAAGCATCAGCACGCGCTCTCCACCTACCTCGGGATAAGCATCAGCTAGTTTTCTGAATCGACTCACCAAGCGTCTTCTTCACTCAAGGAGACGATCAGCTCTTCCGAGCCAGTCTCATATCCACTAGAACAGTTCCAGTAAAAGGCCTCTCAAATTATCTCATCTTGGAGGTTCCCGTTTAAGGTCGTCCAACTTCAGACCCCTCTTAGTTAAAGTTAAAAGGAATCCAAATCTTATTCATATTTGATAGTTACCATTCCGTGCGAAAGGGAATTCTGAGTCAACCTTCGCGTATTATTCATTGTTAGTATTAATTTTTATTAGATCCTCTTATTATAGCATTAGTATATGCATTGTTTTAATATTCCATTATTTTTATGTAATTAAAATTATATTTTTGTCCGAGCTGTTTAATTAGTTCCTTGAAACGCTGCAAAGAGCAATAGATATATATGATTACGAATCCTCCATGCTTATAGAACTAATATTAAGGTAAAGCACTCTTAGAGAAAAGTGGAATGGAGTTACACATGTACGGAGCAAACGTACATACGTCCTCGGCCGTATATTGCGACAGCGAGGGAATTTAGGAGAAGATGGGAGCTTAGAAGCATTTGGGAGAATAAGAGCGTGTTCTTTAGTTTAAAATGAAAAAAAGGTTGTAAGAATCTCGCAGTCTCCCATTATACACCTGAAGTAATTTCTTTATCTGAGGTTTATTTTTAGTGCCTTCAATACAATTTTGTCGACAAATAAATTATGAATAAAGTGAAAAATAGAATTGGTATAAACCTCTTGCTGAAATAATTTATCTTTTGAGTTATAATAAATTCGGTTATTGGCTTAGGTGACAAATAGCGAAAAATGTGGAAATGATGAAGCAGTTAGAAGCAAAATATCATTTTTGGCTAGGGACAATTGAAGTGAAGCAACGATTTAGATTCTTATAAGTTACTACGATGGTAGGATGAATGAATTTTTTGGCAAAAATTTAAATCTTGAAATTACTAAACTATTTGTACACACAGTTGTATGTATGAGTAAGTAGCAAACTTCATTTTCGAGAGGAAGACAAATAGTGGGAAACATTTGAGGATCTGTTAAAATATTTGAAGTCCTGTTTAAACTACATGTTGGGTTGAAGTACAGCCAAATTATAAGGAAATTACAAGGCAATACTAAGACTGTTATTTAGGCATTTTTAAACAATACCAGTAAGTGAAATTCGATCCAGAATCAAGTTTTCTAAAAGTCAATTGTGACCCGGCGAACAGTGATCTTATTGCTCTATGAGTAAATTACGTAAGTTATGATTGTTACTGGAGATAACGCTGATTATTTAGTCTCATTTGTTAGTCCCCATCGGAAGGTTTTATATTTGTTTGCATTTATCTTGTTGCAAGGATTATTTTAAAATTCCTGTCAAACATAAACGTAAATAGTAGAAACGACACTGAGTCGCGAAATCTCCAGCTTAAACAAGACCGAGGGAAACCTACAAACAGCTCTCTTCCTCATAATCCTCTTTGTTCAGCAAATAATCTTAATATTAAACTTTTATGACCCACCTTATCAGCACTACTTATCTCGACACTTATCCAAGCTTCCTTGTTTTCTTTACTGTAAGACATCTTACACAGAATTTAAGTAATGAATTGCTTATGATGTGTGAGAAAGAAAAGAGATCTAGTTGATAGATCCATAATTAGTTTTAAAATTGGTGTGCATAGGTGCATGGAGCTCAGGATAATAAGAAATTTCATTAAATGTAATTAATTGTGCATGGTTGTGCGTATTTCATGTGGTAGATATGTATAGTTATGTATTCTTCTACTTTTGTTCAAGTACATTTTTATTTCTTATGTGCTTGTTTGTGTTTTAGAATTTTTAATATTTGTGTATTGTGTTTTGAGAATTAAAGAGGTTCAATACGTTGTCTTTAGAAGAAAAATGTTCTTCTTATTTCCTTTTTGCAATTTGTAAGCCTTGTTCTTTAGTTCGTATCTGCTTTATTACTTTCGTCTTTATCGCGACAAAAGTGCAGAGACAGGAACTTCATATATGTATTATAAGATTTAAATGAGCAATTTAGCTCATAGAATGTGCCATATTTGACTTTAACTTTTAACCTGAAAACATTTTATTTGGCATTTTTCAGTCCAGAAGGTGATGAATCGCTTCATATTATGTTCACCGTCAATAGCTAAAGATTTGATTGACTGTTTTTCTTCCTTTCTTCCCACAGATTCTGTTTATCATCTAGGCTGTTAGTGAATTCATCGACATAGTTACAGGAAGAAATGAAAAATCTTCGAAAATGAGATGACAGAAATTAATTTCATTTGGTAAGGCGAAAATTAGCGGCGGCTATTGGGAGTAAATTGGGCGTAATGAAGCTGTTCATAATTTTGAAAAAATCCTTTCAGGACATTTCTTTCCTGAAATCTTCTTTACGCAATCCGAGGCTGGGTCATATATGATGCCGGGTGTAATTTGCTTATAAAGGGTCTCTAAACAAGGACGCTTGAACTTTTTCAGGTGATAGTGGCCATGTTGTTAAAGAAACATCTGGCAACCTCACCGTGAACTATTCAGTAGTACTTGACAAGTCACGATGGAAAGTTATAGCGTTAACAAGCTTGTGCTAATCATCAAATATTATTATGAAACTCAGTGCTCCATTCGACAAACGTTCCGCGCATTACGTAATTTCTATCCTCGCCACATAGACGAGGCCCATTTTTGGATGAATGGATTTGTGAACAGGCAAAATTTTTGGATTTCGGACGAAAAGAATTCACATGAGATACACTAGCATCAATTGCATCCCAACAAAGTCACTGTTTTGTGCGGATTTTTGCCTAACGGAATCATCGGCCCGTATTTTTTTGAGAACGAAGATAGGATTGTCATACCTGTCAAAAGCGAGACCTACAGATTAATGATAAGCAACTTCTTGTGGTCTCAACTAGATTATATGCCTGATATGGATACTGACGACATGTGGTTCCAACAGGAGGGCGCTACGTGCCACAATGCGTATGCCACGATAGACATTTTGCACCAGCGATTTTTAGGGCAGGCTCATCTCGTGCGACGGCGACGTCAACTGGCCACCAAGATCATGCAATTTAACGCCACTGTACTACTTTGTTTGGGGCTATCTTAAATCGCAGGTCTATGCGAATAATTTACAAACACTAGATGTCCTCAAAGTCAGCCTAACGAATACCATCCAGCAAATTCAGCCAGATTTATGAGACAGAGTAATCGAAAATTGGGCCTCCCGAATACGTTCCACCAAGCGAAGTCGCGGTGGACATTTAAACGACGTCATATTCCACACTTAATGCCATAAAATGTATTTGCAAATATAAAATTAGTTGAGTGCATATATCACACACAACTTGTTTTATTTGCAGGAACTAGCTCGCAGAGATTTAACTTTCGACAGTAATTATCCCTGTGCACCAATTTCAAGTTGAATCCATCACTTCAACATACTAATTACACTCCTCCTAAACATAAAATTAAATCCAAGTTATTATTTTAAATTATTCAGTAGTCTTATACTCGTATCTTATAGTGCGGATATGATTAGTTTGGTGTGGTGATGTGGAAATATAAGGAAACCCCCAATTTTCTAAGAGGGGGTTAGTACCCTTATGCACCTTTATTTAGCTCAAGTTAGACAAGAGATTGGATAAGAGACAAAGGCAACGAATTGCCTTAAAAACCAACATCAACCCTCACATCTGGAGACAGGATACCTCATTAAAGCCCTTTTTCAACATATTTGCAGAAGAAAAATAAGTAACTTAAGGTAAATCTTATTCACATTCCAAATTAATACACCTCTGTGACTTTAGTTGGCAGAAAATCCTGTGAATGAGAGATAACCAATCAAGGGCCATTTCAGGTATAAAACTTACAAGTAATGTGTTACCTCTTTCACAAAGCCAATTATCCTGGCGAATAAACTATTTCTTTGCCCCACCACGCCATTTTCTTGAAAGGAGAACGACGTATTTAAATTTAAATGCTGCCTCTTTTTTTAGCTTTGCCCTTGATTTTCCATTACCTTATTTTTCTCACGATATTTAGCTTTGTTTTTGTTGCCCCTATTTTTCTGACTTTTTTTCTTCTCTTAATATTTTTAATTTACTTATAATCTTCTGCCCTAACTACCTGAAACATTATATGTCAGGAGATTAATAATGCTATGAATTCGACAGAGAAAAAAATAGTGGTTCTCGAAGGAAATTATTAGGTCATCATGAAAAATTCAGTTTTTCATGAGTTGAAAGGGGGTTAGGAAAATGTTTTCATATTTGCTCTAAAAAATTATTTACTTAAAGGGTGACGAAAATTTCAGTAACCAATGAGTGTAGATAACATCTAGAGACAAATTGATATTGGCTTCGTCATTTTGACTAAGGAGAAACTTTAGTCTTTTTCTGCACACAAACGCGTCATATATTCATTGCCTTAGTGGAAATTGGGCGTTTGATTTAGGAAGGCATGGTTTTGTATTCCTATATTAGTATTCTTCGGGTTTGAGGAAAAGATATTTGACTAATTTGAAACATTTTTCTTGCTCAGGTTCCCAATCAAATTTAACTTATTTTTAACCTGTTATACGAAGGAGTGAGACAATGAGTAAAATTATGAATAAACCTAGAATAAAAAATAGAAAGATTTAAAAATCCTTTTGGATGCTTGATACGAGAGAGGGTCAATAAGTTTTGCAAATCGGTAAGGAAAAACAGAAGAAGCGGGATGGCTGTTTGTGGGGGTGTTAGGACAAGTTATGACAAGTCAGGATCTGCAGCTGCACGCTCCTACTTCGTCTATTTAAGAAGCAGTAGCTGATTGCGCATCGCCAGTCACAAATATTTCAACAATCGAGAAGGTTAAACACTGAGCATTGATCAAATTTTTGACCAAAAGAGGCAAGAATTCAAAAGAGATCCATGAACGCAGGGTTTCAGTGTACACTGACACCACCCCTTCTATGCAACCATTGCTTGCTGGAATAGGAAGTTCCACCATGGTCGTGAGTCCCTTGAAGATGCCTTCCGTCCAGGACGCCCGTCAGACGTGACCAACGAGGAGAATGTGGCCCGTGTAAAGAGGATGATCCTCGAAAATCGACGGGTGAAGGTCAAAGGAATCGAGCGAGAACTTGGAATATCACATGGAAGTGTTATCAACATCATCCACGACAATTTGGCAATGAACAAGGTCTCTGCCCGCTGGATCTCTAGAAATCTCACGAAACCACCTCACGCCCCATGATTAACTTCAACCAGGTCAAAGTTCGGAGGAGCTGCTGCTCCTGTACAACCAAGACCCAGCGTGTTTCGAGTCACGCATAGTGACAGGTGATGAAACGTGACTTCATTACTGGGATCCCGAGATCAAGCTCGAAAGCATGGCCTGTAAGCACAGGGGGTCTCCAACTCTCGTCAAGTTCCGGACCCAACCCTCAGCCGAGAAGATCATGGCAACCATCTTCTGTGATTCTGAAGGAGTGTTGATGATGTCCTATCCGCCTCGTGGAAGGACCATTACAGGCTAATTTTAGGCCAAGGAACTGGCTGGGTTGAAGGAGTGCATCCGTCTGAAGCGGCACGGCAATTTGACACGTGGTGTCCTGCTCCTCCACGACAATGCCCCTGCCCACAAGGCCAGAGTTGCACAAGCTGCCCTGCGCGAGTGCGTATTCTAGGAGCTCAACCTTCTCCACTACAGTCCAGATCTGGTCCCTAGCGACTACTTTTTATTCCCTCAGCTCAAGGCTGCACTGCGTGGGCGCCGGTTTGGAGAGGATGAAGATGTCCAGCTCGCCGTCCAGGAATAAATTGATTAGCAGTCGGGAGATTCCTGGTTGTCGGGAATACGAAGCCTCAGAGACAAGTGGCGCCAGTGCATTGAAGTTGAGGGTAGTTATATTGAAAAATAATAAAACACTTTTGCTCATATCTCGTTTCCTTATATCCGAATTGCAAAACTTATTGCCCGTTCTCGTATCACAAGGAAGTCCGTCTTTAATATAATATCTCGTACTTTTCATTTTCCTGCCGTTTGAGTGCACTTCTTTCTCATCGAAATTTTAAGCGAGATACTAACCGTTATCCGTAAAAAAACTCCATACTTTTGGATTTAATTTGTTGCCAGCTTCTTTAACTTTCAAGTAAACCTTATGAAGAGTTAAAATGTAATCATGTATATCAGGAGAAAGTACTAATCGATGGTCTTGATATATAAATCACATTGTCTATTCCATTATACAAATGCACATGAAAGACTGAAATATTCCAGAGCTTGCAGTTGAGCCAATTGAAAATTAATTACATCTAAAAAATCCTTTTGTTTTGTTAATATTACAGAAATCTCTTGACATTTTATTTAACGGCAAATGAAGAAACGCATTTTGATGAAGAAATCTGTGAGTAAGCTTTAACGATGTACTGACATCGTCAATTACAGGTAACGGGATTTTACAGACTCTTAATGCCTATTAACACTAACGGAGTAATCTCTACAGAGACTTACTGACCTGTTTAATTTGAAAACATTAAAATTGGGAGATACCCATTGACTATAAAATAATTTAATAATACGGCCTGCATCTACGAGTCTTAGCAATTCACTTTATTTTAATGGCCTCTTTTACGCGTATTAGAACTTTCTTGATCTTGCAAAGATAGATATAGCACCCTGAAAAATATTTAAGGTAACTTTATTAGTAACATGTGACTTTAAATTGACCAAAATGCATTCCCTAAATTTAATTAACTCTTCCTATTTCAGTTTTTACGGTAGGTTCAGTATTTGGTTGGAGCATAAAATTAAATTTACAGCACAAATCTTCACAAATAATTTCATCCTTTTAATATTACAACTAAAACGTATGTTGAACAGACTTATTTTCATACTAAACATTTAATATCATCTCACTAATTAATCGAGTAGGACTACCACTGTAACCAATAACACGATACTGTTTAAGAAATACCAGCACCAGTTTAGATAGCGTAAGAATACCGTAACGTCGTCATATGGGAGCCTAAAACTATTTAAAATATTTTACTACATTTATTTAATTAACATTTTATTAAAGTACACTTTCTACTAATCAGTAATACAGGGGAGGAATTTACTCTAAAAAATAACCATAACTACAATTCCTAGAGCAGTTTATATGATTATTGTCACAATAGTGAGAAGCTTCTAGGTGAATATCAGGCAGAGCCTTGTATGTAGGTAGTAGAGTTTGCGTACTGCTGTGTATGCGGGTGGGTAGGGAACACATGCGCTCGTACGTCTCCCTCCCTCAGTAATTTTGACATCATTAACAGGGAATTAGGGGCTGCAGGTACAAACTCAGTTATTCGTAGCAGTGTGTGCGCGAGTGGACTTCCAAACTTTTGAAATGCGAGCTTTCTTGGAACATTTCTTGCCTGTGAAATTCAATTAAAACAATTTCTTGCTAAATGCTGGCATGCTTTTCTGCAGCGAATGCAAATGTAATTAAAGTAAACTTAATATCGTTGTCAACCCTAAACCCGAAATGAAAGCAATACAAAGTGATCTATCTCTGCAGCATTTATTTTACCTCCACTCCGATACAATGTCATTAATTGTCTTTGCAAAGTTTTCAATAGTTTCCTGAGGTTGCTGTTTCCTTTTAAAAAGCGAAACCATGCCTTCCACCACTGACTTCTCTGTAATGTGCAGCACCTGAAGCTTGTTTCCAAATTCATCGTTTAATCGCAGTTTCTTAATTTTTCTTTGCAGATCCGATAAAACAACGCTGCCACACTGAGCGCTCAGCATTGAATCTCAAAGGTTCTGTAAGCATTTCAATTGTTTCTAATTTGGGATCAAAACGATCTGGCACGTAGGGCGCCATTTTGGTAATTTTAATAGTATAAAATAACGAAGTTCTTTACCCTCGTCGCCAATTGTAGTATCCCCGAGAGAACATGATACCTGATTAATACTCTGTAGTTAGTACAATTGTGAACGTTAACGGCAATAGGCATACATGTACATAAGCTCAAAGACGTGAGCTGGTTGCCATGACAACACATAGAAAAGGTAATAGTGGAAACTGCTATATTACAGATATGACACAAACTTCTTTGATATATTTTGCGGAGTAAATGCACTTTAACTCCATTTATGTAATAGTAAAGCAAATCTAAGGTTTAGAATGAAATTAGAGGGGATGCTGTTTTAAGATCCTATATAAAAATTCAGGACGTTATTTTGATTTGTCATCCGGGATATGGTCAAGTGGATCCACTGCTGTCAAGAAGAATCTTCTGTTTGGGTCATATGCTGTAGCGATCTAACCATGGCTTAGGTGTCAAATTAATAATACTAATAATTTTAGAGGGAGTACTTTTGTTTGACACCAGATTTCAAAATTGAAATATACAGCTGCATGAATATATGTGGATGACCATAATTAGCATTGCAAAATTAATGCTGGTGCACGGTCTCTACATAACTTCCAAAATGAATTAAACAAACTGTTCATATAATTCTTTCTTAACATAATCATCAAACAATACAAGTCTTGGGCAAAAGATGATAACCCAATAAACGTTCAATATTTCTTTATTCTTATTTGTTAATTTACTTATTTCTAATTATTTACTTAAAAGTGCATGTGAAACAATAATGCATCTCATCTTTTTTAATGGAATATAAGTTTGTGGTGAAAATTGTGAAAATAAAAGATGTAAACTTAAGCAGATGATATAGAGCGTGACGAAACATGAGAAAAATTGTTGATCATTTGATATAGTTTTACATGCACCACCCACATGTTGACAACATGACTCAGTTAGATAGGAAAGTAAGTTTCTTTTGAGGGCTAGAATGACACGTGGTCCCTAGGGACCTAGGTGAAGCGCAAAGATGACGATAAGTCCTTGGAAATCGATCTAACGCTAAAAATTGACTAGCAAACCTCGGCCAATTTTCTTTTCCAGATCAAGCTTTAGATCAGAATATGTAGATATTGGAAGTTCAGAAGTATCACTACGCCTAATACTATTAATAACTCTAATATTTATAATAATACATACGAGTCTATAGAGCAAAACTTTATCCTGTTTTACCCAGATTACATTTGACATCCCTTGCAATTGCCTCAGACGTGAGGAAATTATATAAGAATCCTAACCACTACCAGTAGATAGACGTTACAGAAAAGCTAAACTGGTAGTGAGGTCATGTTCGCTCAAGGCCGTGAGTGACGCTGTACTTCAATGAAACCCTGCTACTAAAGGAACAATCTCTACAGCCGTGCATAGGAGAGTCTTAAAGAATCAAACCTTCTTTGAGTTCAAATAATTTTCCCTCTGCCAAGTAACTGAGTCCGTGTCAATCGTGGCTCTTCAGCTTCAATGAAATTTCTTGAATTTGGGGCAATTTGGCCAATAATATGTTAATTGGAAAGCAACAAAAGTTCATCTACTCCAAGTACGGTAAACGAAAACAGAATTCTCCATTTCCTCTGGGAAAATATCGGGATTTTAAAATATGTTAATTTTACCTGTTTAAGCAATTTACACCTTATTATTGTAGCTAAATTACTCCGGCGCAAAAAATAATTTTTCTTAGACCCCTCAGCAGGTGTTAAAAAGATTGGCAACCCCAATCTTATCAAGCTAATTCCTAGAATAAAAGAATTAAAAATAAATACCAAGATACGAGGGGCGATCAATATGTTTTGCGAATCGGTAGGGCAAAACAGAGGAAGGAAAATGGCTGTTTGTGGGGGTGTTAAGACAAGTTAGGAAAATTCCGGACCTGCAGCAGCACGCTCCTGCCTCCTCTATTTAAAGAGCAGTAGCTGATCGCAAAACGTCAGTCACAATTTTTCAACAATGGAGAAGGTTGAGCACCGTGCAGTCATCAAATTTTGATGAAGGAAGGCAAGAATGCAAAAGATATCCATGAACGCATGGCTGCAGTGTACACCGACACTGCCCCTTCCTATGCAACCATTGTTCGATGAAATAGGGAGTTCCGCCATGGTAGTAAGTCCCTTTAAGATGACACACGTCCAGCACGACCGTGAGACGTGACCAACGAGGACAATGTGGCCCGTGGAGAGAGGATGATCTTCGAAAATCGACGGGTGAAGGTTGAAGAAATCGAGCGAGAACTTGGAATATCACATGGAAGTGTTATCAACATCATCCACGACAATTTTGCCATGAACAAGGTCTCTGCCCTTTGGGTCCCTAGAAAACTCACGCCCCATTATCGACTTCAACGTCGTCAAGGTACACAAGGCCAGATTTGCGATTTGCACAAGCTGCTCTGCGCAAGGGTGGATTCGAGGAGCTCAACGATCCCCCCTACATTCCAGATCTGGCCCCTAGCGACTACTTTTTATTCTCCCAGCTTAAGGCTGCACTGCGTGGACACCGGTTGGGGACGATGCAGATGCCCAGCTCGCCGTCCAGGAGTCGATTAAACATCAGTCGGGAGATTTCTGGTTGTCGAGAATTTAAAGCCTCAGGGACAACTGGCGCAAGGGCATTGAAGTTAAGGATAGTTATATTGAAAAATAATAAAACATTTTTGCTCATATCTCGTTTCCTTATATCCATATTGCTATTGACCGCCCCTCGTATATTATTAAAAAATAGTATAAAAATTTTAGTCGATGTATATTCATCAATATAAGATAAATGTACATATGCGAAAATAAAAAAAAACCCGCGCAAAATACAAACAAACCACTTTGATTTCTAAGGATCCGTTCTTTTTCAGATCAAGTTTGTCACTTAGGTACTCGATAGAAGCAAAGTTCTATTGTTTTTAAAATGTAACTTATAGTGTAAATTTCTTAAATCATCAAAAGTAACATTGTTAGCCATTTTTATTTTGTTCTGTGGATTATAATTAACTTACTTCTAAAAACATTCCTCTAAGCATGGAGATGCAGGACTAATTTTTGTTCAAATTGAGGAACCATGTTTTTTTCCATAAGCCTAAGTACCATAGAGAACAAGCACTAAATGAGCCCATTTTCTGTTTACGGCCTTATGGACACAAGTACACGGCCTTGTTTAGGGTATATGTAGGTAGTAGTATCTCGCAGTGACATGATCCTATTATCCATAATGAAAAAAGTGGTCAGGCTTGGAAGTTATTCATCTTTAGCAATGGAAAGCATACTCAAATATTCAAAAAGTCATCATCGTTGAGCATCACCGAGTCAGCTATTCTGAAGCATCGTGGAATACCGTATCTCCATGAGATTTTTTTTTTTTTATGGGCTATCTGGCGACTCATCTCCATAAGAGGTACCACTGGCTAACTCTTGTGAGAACAAGGTCAATATACCTAAGTCGCGTGCTCTCTATAATTCTGACTTACGACCATCAAACTTTTAATAATTCCCGGGCAAAATTTGAGAGAACCTTGGCAATAATATCATTCGCAAGAGAATAAAAAATCATAAAGGGTTTCAAATTTCTTTAAAATCGGGTGAATAGTTACGGTGTTATTGCCAAAAAATACATTGAAACGTACAACGGTTTCAATCATTTAGGCTGACTTACGGACCGATATAGTATCTTATAGAGTCGCGTGCATGCGACTAAAAATACCATGGCAAAGTGGGAGTAAGGAAAGAAAGCCTTACAGAGCACGCGAAGTGAAATCAAACTTACAAAATCTTAAGTATGCATGAGAAAAATGCCATACATTTCTCATTAAATTAGTTAATATAAGATTTTGACAATTTCCTCGATCAACCTGAAAATGCAAATGTTAAAGAAATTGATCCTCATGAAAAAGAGAGTGACGGAGGAAGAAACTTCATTACGACGGAATCTCCTATTACTCAACGAGTTTAAATTGGGTAACGACGATCTCTAAAGAACATATAAAAGTTTTAAAGTGTCTACTTACTCTCATACTGGGTAAAATTTCCATGATACCATATAGCAATGCGCTTTCATTAGCTTTGCCAAATTTCGCCTACCTGTGACCGCATTGCAAAGAGCAGTTGACATAGAAAGCAGAATATATTATGGATATTCTAAATTACCAATGCTAGACTGTGCGGGATCGTGGTTGTATAAGCTATCATCGTATTCACCATTTTTCCATCAAGATAAATACGCAATAACATTGAGAGATTGGCTAAAACCAGTCGGATTAGAGCGATTCCTTCAGGGCCTGAGAAAAGCAGTCACTGTAATTTTGCCAGGAATCTGAGAAGATATTTTCCCACTAGGTCGTATAAAGCAAAACTAAAAGAAAGGCCATACCTCACTATCAAGGTTGTCGAAGCATGGCGTACAGGACGTTGTTGGGACTTGGGAAGGTATCAATCAGCACGTGAAGTGACGGGCGAATACAGTTCGCTTTTGGAAAGGAAGTACTCTAATGCACCATGAGAATGGATGCCGTGCTTGGTATGCTGGTGGACCATTATTCCAGTGCGATAATGCGAAGAAAGGGCTGCTCTTCGCAAAAGACTCCGTCATGGACACAGGGTGCAATTGAAATGCCCCACCTTCGTGAAAAAAAGGAGTGGAGTCCTGGTTGAACACTCAAAATATTTGCACGCATCAACACTAGGGTGAAGCAAACATGTCAACCATCTTAGATTTTTCGGGGAACCCCTAATTTTATTATTTATGGCATAATAACAGTGTGAGTAAATTTTTGGGTCAATAACAAAATATATAGTTTGCTACCATGATTCAAAGTTTTATTATTTATGTTTTTGCTGTGATTTCAGTAAAATAAGTTTATTATGTAAAACTGGACTACTAATTAAAGTATATTATTTATATCCTTTATTACTAAAGAATTTAACCTTTTTAATTGGAAGCACATCCTGTTCCACTACCCCTATCCCCATCCGCCTTCGACCCAATAGCATTGCAGTTGGTCAGTGCTCCAATGCTCCGTACCCTCACAGCTATCACCTTAGGAGGTTATAGTTTCGCGTCTATTTTATCTTTAAATACTAAAAAATGGCTCATTTAGATCATCACACTACTAGTGTTACAGGCATATGGCTAATTGTTCAGCTAATAGAAGCATTAAAAACATCTGTTCTTCCATCAAAAAGAGAAGCAATGGCATCATTTATGCATTATAAAATAAATAGTAAACAAACCGTGCATGAAGCTCTAACATCTACTGCCAAAGATGTCTTGCAAGTCTGGGAAAAAGCACGTATTCCAACATCGCTTAAAAAACATGTAATAAAAAAAATAAAAGTAATGTATGATCAATGGTTTAAATTAAAGAAAAACAAAGAAAAAAGAAAAAAAAACATCTCAAATGGAATGGAAACAGAATTGGGATAATTTATTTAATATAGCTTATGCTGATGCGCTCAATTTGCTAGCCATTGATGAAGATAAAAATTCCTAATTTTGCAAAGACAAAGGAGACGAAAAGGAAGAATGACTGGCGTGGATAAAAAACTTGTACAACATGAAGCAATAGCGTGTGAAAAGATAAAGCAATTCGAAATAAAAAGAAAGAGAGAAACAGCTGATTTTGACGACACAGTAGTGCTTTGAAGTTCATCTACTAGCTCTGGAGAGGGCTCTACAACCGAGGATGAATGTATAGTTGATCCCAGTAAACCATCAATATCAGGACAGACCTCAACAAGATAAAAGGCAAAGGTGATGGATAATACTGTTCTTGCATCTCTTAGGGTCGATAAAGTCAGCGATAAAAGTGCTTCTTTAATTATGATTCCTCGAATTGCAGGTCTTAAAAAGTTTAATTAAGTACAAAGAGGTTGAAGAAAAAATAGCGTTTAATGCACTGAAAAAAATATCAAATCCTTTGTGGTAACTTTCAGATGAATTAATAGCTCTTGCTTTCTTTGACGAAGTTGTCCCTTTTGATACTAAGAATAAAATGAGAGAAGCCTTAAATAAGCCTCCTGAACCAAACCACATTAAACGGACTACTATTGATCCCGAAGTTATAGAATTGAGACAGCTAGAAGATTTTGTAACCTCTAATACTAAAATATTCTTCAATATTCTTGGTCTGGGTTCCAGTTTTCTTCAAACCAATGCTGAAAACTGGGCATTTAATGATACATATTGGAATGCAAAAGAAGTAATTTCGAATATGAAAGTTGCAAATGTTTTAGCAGAGCGAGGAAGAAAATTACAATAAGAATACAATAAGATTATCACGAATGATGAAGAACAAAAGCAATATCTTCTACCGACAGTGAAGAAGCACAGGTCTGCCTTACCATAAAATTATGTCATTGAAATATATTGTAGTACGAAGATAATAATTATTGTCAGTTGTTATGATAGGCCTACAGGGGAACTTCCACTTTACAAAAAGGCAACGCGCTGAGAACTGTAGCTCAATAGGTAGTGTGAAAACTAGTTTTATCTATGCATCGATAATAGCTATACTTGACTAAATATTTTAATTTTTTCAAGACTGGTGGTAGCAACCTCTAAATTTCAGCCGATTTACATCAATTTTTGTATACTTTGTTTTTGGAACATAAATAACCAGATTAGAGGGAGCCCCTACAAAATATAAAATATAAAAAATTACCCCTTTTTTGCATCACCCTGCACTTGAGACGAAACATTCTTGTAGCTCTTCTCTTTGAGGGTAGGTAAAACTGCGAGACCTTTGAGAAATGCGGCTCCAACAACGATTACATTCCAAACTCCTAAAATTAAACCGGAATTTGACAGTTCTTTGAATGTGGATAATGTGCAACGATTCAAGCACCACGGGGATGTTCTCTCTGGTAAAAGCAGCCTATCTACTGGTATTTGAAGGGGAAAATAATCAATATTATGAAATTCCTTGTCCCCGGCGCTATCCAAATATGTGTCTATATTGTAAGATCAGAAGTACAGCACGTGGTAAGAAAAAGAAGCGATCGTTTAACTTTAGTGGCTGAGTTGATTCAGATTAAGGATAATAATCACTAGTTCATCGATCAGGTAAGAAGAACCCGCTCAGGGAGATGAAGGGGGCATTCTCCTATAGATGGGTTGCCTACCTCTCAAGTCTCTGAGGATACAAAAGGAGTTAAGTATCCATATTAAGACGGAAATCCACCTTATCAAAGTCGGCTGACGGTGAAATCTAGAAAGAGGAACTAACAACAGATCAAGTACAATTGCACTGTTACTGCATGTTATTATGTAAAGGCAAATAGAGAAGGGGGACGTCACGCTGGGTTTATAAAATGCAAAGACCCTTCTGGCCTACAGTTGCGTGTGGGAAAGTGACTAAACCCCTTCGTCCCCTACAGGGTGGGCAGATGGACAACCTTTTCATAGTGTCATGCAGAAAATATCCACGATGAAATCGGAAGAGACAAGTATCCACAGCTCTTCCCAGATAACTCAGAGTCAATGATAATTCCACTTAAAGATATGGATTCCGGATTTATCTTAAATGTATCAATTATTCCCACTATAGAGGAAGGGCATGACTGGAATGGGCTTATACTTCCTGGATTCAGACTTCTGTGATCAGTTTACCGCGAATGCGCCAATAGCACAAATGCCTTCGCGAAATTATTCTATAAGATATGGCTCGAGATATGTATTTTGACCTTATCTTATAATTGAACCTGTCACCTGAATGGCCGCTTGTGTGACTGGCGTTGCTTCGTATTTTAGGGAAGGCCGAAACTTGTTGCTGATTTAATTGCCATTCTACAAATCAACCGCTTATCCTGCCTTCCGCCCGAAATATAGAGCTTCTTCTGATGCTCAATTAGTTTTGCAACATTTTTAACAGAAGAAGGATTGAGTCAATTGAGGGACTTTTGAGGAAACTTTGGGGGTCTTCCTGAAACCAGAGGTCTGGCGGACTCGAGTTGACTCCTGAAATCTAGTTAGTTCTATGATCAAACACAGTCGCGGATTTTTGTGAAGAAGGAGTAATCCAATATTAACTAAGGGCACATTAGAACCCATTTCAGGAAACTACGTTGACCTACTTATTATTAAATGAAATCCAGAAGAATTAGCTTTCTTGACAAATAAGTTTGGTTAGAAAGAGATGCGCCTCTTTGTCGTACGGGGATTTTATATACAAATCTCGCTCCATCTCATCCAGCGGAAATACACTTGTTTGTTTTATTCTTAAATTGATATGAAGAAAGGGATAATACAATAATTCACTTTTTCTAAAGTGTATCAGACATGATATCGCGGTATCCAATGCTGCGAGGGGAATCCTTCCTAAGCGGAGATCAACCTTGGAAATTTCTTTCCTAAAGCCCCGGATTAGCTGCTGGGGAGAACTCCGTCTCTAAAGCGAGGCCTCTTTATTTTTATGGCTCTGGCTCTATGCCTCTGTAGTGATATCGGCCAGATAGGTATAAGGGGGCTTAACAGAGACATAGCAGTGTTGGAGGATTTGCTAGTGGGTAGCCAAAACCAAACTCCTGCTCCGTAATTGAATGCCCTTAGTGTCTCAGAAACCACAATGGGTTTTGCTTTACTTGTTGGTGCATAAATAGACATAACCTGGAGTTATAGAGGGGATTTTACATCTCCGGTTCAGGAGGAGGAAATTGTTCCGTGTTCGATGTATTAAATCAATGATATTGGAATTCCTCCTTATTCTCCTTCTCAATACTGCGATGGAGGGGCAGAAGCCCGGATTACTCGATTGAAGGAGAGAGGAGCTGGAAGATATAACATCGAGGTTTGGACATTTCTACGCGAAAATTATAACTTGGCACCTTTGTAACGCCATTTTAACATTATGGTTTCACTAGTTGAGAGAGTTATGCTCCCACCTAGTCCAAATGCCCCGGCAATCTCCTTATCCTACTCAGATTACATCAATTTCAATCAAAACCACTTTGAAGAAAGAACTTTTACTACCGATGAGGGAAATACCAATTGGATATGTTAATTCTTTGGTTGAATGTGTATGTTTAAGTTGATTAACTGTTACTATTCTCTTGAATCCTAGTTGCGTAACCCGTGAGCAGAGTCAGTAAGGAGACAATTGTTTTAATTTTCCCCTGAATCTACCTTCGATGTTTTCACTTATTTATAAATGAAAATTATCAAATGGTTTAGGGTCAAGTTAAGTGCGGCTGCTTTGAGGGTGTCATTGCCAAAAGAATAATGCGAAGATCCCTTTTGTCCACGTAATTTCCCGAATGATTCAAATACGCCCAAGCTCCGTCAGATCATTAGTCGCGTGCAAGTCTAGTTGCGATTGACTCTCACTATGTAGGTGGTCGGTTGCTCGGTCCCCGTTTTCCATTTTTTTGTTTTTGCTAATAACATTGTAACTGCGTGGCAGATTCTAATGAAATTTGAAAGCCTTATGTTGTTTTACATTCTATTTAGAATGATATAATTAACAAAGTCCTTCCATGGTTAGCCCGGGAATTATTCTTTTTTAGCAATAAGATCACATTTGTCCACGTAATTTCCCGAAGGATTCAAATAGGCCAAAGCTCTGTCAGCTCATTAGTCGCGATCGACTCTACATCTCACAATGTAGGTCACGGTCGGTCGGTCCCCGTTTTCCGTTTTTGGTTTTGTAAGAACATTGTAACTGATCGGCCGAATCTAACGAAATTTGAAACCTCTATTTTGTTTTACATTCTATTTCAAATGATATAATTGACAAAGTCCTTACAAGGTTAGCCCTGGAATTAGTTTGTTTTTGCAATAAGATAACTTTTGTCCAGGTAATTTCCCGAATGATTCCAATAGGCCAAAGCTCCATCAGATCATTAGTCGCGTGCAATTCTAGTCGCGATTGTCTATACATTTTTTTTATATATTATGTACATTGTCATAGATAAAGCTATACATTAATAATTAAGGGTAGGTTTTTGCAGTATTTCATCCCTTTAAACTGTTTCCAAGCTTATATCAGGTGGGACTTAGAGCTTTCTGTGGAATCCAAACCACAATATCTAATTAATTTTCGACGCAACATAAAATATTGCCAAACTTAAATAATGACCGAAAATATAATACTAGGCCTATATGAAGTGAGTTTGTTCGGGATCGCAAAAATTCATTTTAAAAGGCGTAGCAAAATTTGGCAGAATTCGTGTTTAAGGTAAGATTTTGGCAAAATGTTAAAATTTTAATTTGCACTATTTTGTCGAATTTTGAAAAGGAACGAAAGCCACAGTTTTTCACCTTTGCATCAGAAGAACGGTGAAGATTTAGATTCTAGGAATTAACTACTATTCAATTTGTATCAAAATTTCAGTTTTTCGAGTTTGTGAGCTGAAAAAATTATTTCCCAGTGGTTTGTAAGTGAAAAAGTCTATTTTCATACCAAAGGCTTTCTTTTCTTTAGGAGGTGAGGCACTGAATTCCTTGATTGTGCCTATTTGGAAAATTATGCTAGGTTATTATTAATTTCGGAAAATTGAAAATATATAAAAGGCTGTAGGCTTTATTCTTTTTTAAAGTAAGCTATAAAATTGTAAATCTTATTTTCTAAAAAGCATTGAAATATTTTAGAATATGTTTTACGGAAACGCTCTAAATCATTGTAGATTTAATAAGAAATTTCTAGAATTCAGTAGAATTTTTATTGAAGGTTCAAGATTGCTTCAGATCTTGCCGAAACATACCCATGGAAACATTGAATATTACTTCAGAAATATTTATACAAAAATTTATAAATCTGTTTCATTTGATCTCTCGCTACCATAGTAAACATATCAGAAAGGAAATGGCATCAAGAGGGTGCCATCATTCTGCAGATGCATTCTGTTTGATCTGCGGCCAGTTCATCAAACAAAGACCAAAAATGTTCGATATGACGGTATCTATGAGAATGTATGAAGCTTAGAAAGCGTAATTTGACATGTCGGTTGGGGACCAAGACAAACCCTGGGCACCTCATTTTTATTGTGAACAGTGAAAAAAATTTTGAAGGTAAGAAAATTGTGTTTGAAAGAATAAAATATTATACGTCACAAGTATACGAGCTATTATGCTTATTTGTAAGCTAAAGAAATAAGATATAATATATTTTTTACTTTTATTGCAAGATGTTAAGGGGAAAAAAGAGCCATAAAGTTCGTTGGTCGCAGGATTTTGCGTGTACCCAATGAGCGCTCAAGCAACTAATACTTCTGCGTGCTGGACCGTTCCAAAGCGTGAAGTTTCCAAATTGCATCTGCCTTTACCTATCCTGATCATTTGCTATTACACCTGTATCACACATTACTTACCCATAAGAAAGCAACAATTCAGAAGATGAAAAGATCACTGAAGATGTAGAATACAGTGTCAGAAAAACGGCTTATTAGATGAATCCATACTATCCAAAGAAAAGAGACATCAATGACCCTGTTAGAGATATGCCTTGTCAAACTCAAGTGCTGGGTTTTTTATTCCTAGGCTTAAGGAATGGGATTTTCTGGATGAAAATATGCAAACAACAAAGTAAATGAAACGTGATAAAAATTTCTCAAGTTTCTTTACTTATCAAGCTTGGTTATGCTACTGCAATAATGGTCTTATCTCTTTGAATCAAATGGAATTACATCTAGTCATGCTGAGTAGACTCTTTTCATTGACCGCATCTCAAGAAGCATTAAAACTGTACTTCTCCATACTTTCCCTTGTCTCATTCAGATATCTCAAGAAGGACTATGACAGATTCACGTCCATGCTACAAGCTTGGAAGTATAAGAAGTACATATAACTGGGAAGTAACTGGAGATTACAAAAAGGTAGCATTTTTGATGAGTCTCTATCGAGGCATTACCAAGTTTCCATGTCATCTCAGATTTTGGGGCAGTAGGTATCCTACAGCACATTATGAGAAAAAGGGTCTAGGACGTTTCTGCGCGGCCGTTTCGGCGCGACCCTATTTGCGCAAGAGTTTTGGTGCAGAACCTTTTCGGCGCAGACCCATTTCGGCACAGACCCTGTTCGGCGTAACCATTGTCAAAAATTATAGGGTTAATCGGATCAAATTCTCTTTTTTTTAAATCTCGAAAAGAAATGTTATTGTTAAAATTTCTGAAAAGGAAGTCGAAATTATGTGATCGACGGCGTTCGGTCTTGCTCAATGTTATGAATCACAAAGTTTAATAGCTTAAAACTACATTTCCATTTAGCCGATATCGGAATATGAAAAAGCTTGGTTTTGAATTTAAACATTCTCTTCAATAGAGAAATAATTCAAAGTTTACCTTATTATTATTATTATTGTATGCGTTAAATTAGCATCATATTTATATGCCAGTATTAAGTCAGTGGAGATTTAGTAAATTACCTCTACCGTTACATATTTTAAGTTTATTATTAGTATTAATTTAATTATTATTGATTCATTATTATGAATATATAATTATCATCATTATTATTATTACCATTATTATTATTTTACTATCAATATTTTCTCATTATTATTATTAATATATCAATATATTATTATTATTATAATTATTATTAATGGATGCGTTCAATTACCATTATATTTGTTGTACGCCAATATTAATTCAGTTATTAATTGTAATTTTACCTTTACATATTTTTATTTTATTATTATTAATATAGTATTTTTATTATTAATATACGAAGGGCGGTCAATATGTTTTGTGAATCGGTAGGAAAAAACAAAGGAAGGGGAATAGCTGTTTGTGGGGGGGCTTAGGACATGTTATGACAGGTCAGGACCTTCAGCCGCACGCTCCTGCCTCGTCTATTTAAGAAGCAGTAGCTGATCGCAGATCGTTAGTCACAAATTTTTCAACAATGGAGAAGGTTGAGCACCGCGCAGTGATGAAATTTTTGACCAAGGAAGGCAAGAATACAAAAGTGATCCATGAACGCATGGTTGCAGTGTACACCGACACCGCCCCTTTTTATGCAACCATTGCTCGCTGGAATACGGAATTCCGCCATGGTCGTGAGTCCCTCTAAGATGACCCCCGTCCAGGACGCCCGTCATACGTGACCTCCCAGGACAATGTGACCGAGTGGAGAGGATCATCCTCGAAAATCGACGGTTGAAGGTAGAAGAAATTGAACGAGAACTTGGAATATCACATACAAGTGTTATCAACATCATCCAAGACAATTTGGCAATGATCAAGGTCTCTACCCTTTGGCTCCTTAGAAACCTCACGCCCTATGATCGACTTCAACGTCGTCAAGGTCCACAAGGCCAGAGTTGCACAAGCTGCCCTGCGCGAGTGCAGATTGAGGAGCTCCACCATCTCCCCTATATTCCAGATCTGGCCCCTAGCGACTACTTTTTATTCCGCCAGCTCAAGGCTGCACTACGTGGACGCCGGGTTGGGGACTATGAAGATGTCCAGCTCACCGTCCAGGAGTGGATTGAATAGCAGTCGGGAGATTTATGGTTGTCGGGAATTCGAAGCCTCAGGGAAAAGTGGTGCAAGTGCATTGAAGTCGAGGGTAGTTATATTGAAAAATATTAAAACACTTTTTCTCATATCTTGTTTCCTTATATCCGAATTGCAAAACTTATTGACCGCTTCTCGTATTATTATTATTTTTATTATTATTAATAATGTATGCGTTTACATAATGTCGTATCTGTATGCCATTATTAAGTTTGTGTAAAGTTATTAATTATTATTTTCCCTTTACATATTTCTAGTTTTAAAATTTCAAGATACTTAATAAAATTCTAACATTTAGTTGTTTTAATTTCACGTAATAAGAAGCCTTAGCAATAATTATTTTATTTGCTAAGCCTTCTTAATACGTGATATTATAGTAACACTTAAATGTTGGAAATTTATTAAGCATCTTGAGATTTTAAACCAAGAAATATGTAATAATATCCTAATATGCGTTCTACATATATGATTCATTCCTATATCGAGCTATTTGTTTTCCTATAATTTGTTAAACAAACAAATTAAAACATGTAAGTGATTAATTACATAATCTCCAACAAGTTACCTTGACATAAAACTAATAGTTTACCTCTAGTCTAAGTCTCTAGTGTTCCACCAAATTTGGCAGAAATCGGTCCATTATTTTAGAGTATGTTTGGATACGAACGAACAAATGAACGCCATCGATGAGATCATTTCCGACTTCCTTGTCAGAGATTTATAACAAAAATCTTTCCTTTCAATTTATTTTTGAAAGTAGGTGGGCTGTAAGATGTCCCGGAAGGTGCACATCCCCTATGTCTATATTGATAACTTCGAAGAGAATAGAAATGAAGAGTAAGAAAACCAAAGAAAGAACTTCTATCAATATATACCGAAACTTGATTTTAGATACCAAGGAGTATACAAGGAAAGCATGATGGGTAACTACATTTATGGTCTCCTAATGTAAATTGGTCTCCATTACAAAATGAAATCGAGTAAAAACTATTCACTTGTAACTTTATTTTATTGATTTATAAACATTTCTTGTGGAAGTTTCAATAAAATTGTATGAATTTTGTTGTTTATAGTCCTACAAGTGATGAAAAAAAAACAAATTTGTCTATTTTCTAGTAACTCTTTCCTTCATATAGGCCACAAAAGAAAAGTTAAAACAAAGAATGACTATTTTCTATTGTTTTGAAATAAAAAGATTCGAAAAATTCACTTAATGGCCTGAAACAAAAATTATATTACAGTGATAATCGGCCAAAATCTTATTAACCCTAAGAGATAAATGCCAGACTAATTTCAGTCTGCTTATGAAGTTTTTATAATGGAATTGTTGCAATTCCGATTTTGGAAATTCATGCAACTTCATAGAGACTAAACTCCTTGGGGTTTTAGGTATAATATTAAAGCTTTGCAGACTAATGCCTTTAATTAAATGCCCTGAAAATCAACATTATTTAGGGTGACTCAACGACGGCATAAATTCGCAATAAAAGATATCGAAGAGACGAATAGAATAAATACATTTATTACTTTATATTATTCACCTAATGTTAACTTTATAAATCTCTTTTTATGTCTTGTATAACTTTCTAAAATATATAACTATACTTTCACTGCTAATTATATTTCTGATCCATATGACAAATTTGAGTAAATGGGGTGTAGAGAATTTTAAAAACTAAACTCAAGATTATGAAACTATCGCCTTGAAATCGTTCCATATTGGAATATGCCGCGTTTTAATCAATTCTCTAACGCCATATCCGTAAGGCTATCCAAGACCCGAAAGATTTTTGAAAGAAATTCTGTAACTCTTTAAGAGATAAAACGAAGCCAAATCCAGATACTAAAACTCTGGCCCGCCAACAAATATATTTCGGACACTCCAAGATTGGTCCAATGAGGAATCCCATGGTCGAGTGTAGTGGCAGCTTCTTTATAGAGCAATCTACTCCTAATTCCGTTATTTATTTTTTTATAAGTTAACTGGTGATCAAAGTGAGTTTATTAGATTTATTAAATAGATTATGCTATGTATTTATAATATGAAGAGGTTTAAACGCAGGGGTAGTAAAGAAGGAGATTCTGCGACTTCCGTACAAAATCTGGAATGCAAAACTATTTTCTTGCGATATTTATCAAGTTATAATGGCTAGTAACTTTACTCTGCGAAAGGCAATTGGAAATATAGCCACTAATAATAAATTTACTATTTTGAAGACCTTTGAAGAAGATCAATGTCTATGGCTAGGTTCAGGAGTTCTGTGAGCGATGCTCATCACTAAAGAAATTGTATTGCAATCCAGGCTCCAAGGTGAATGATATAAAAAAGTGGGTGGGTACGATTCGACAATTTAGAATGTAAATACATCTTTATCATGCACGTTGTCCTAAATGAACTTTATTCTTGAGGATTCTAGGAACTCTTATTCGATTGGAACTAGGAGGAAGTAAATATTGATTATCCAACGAGTAAATATTTATTTCGTAATGGGTCTTCTCCATTTAACTAAAGTAATAAGAATCTATAACTAATAGTGAACAACGGAATTACAGGATTTGTTAAATTTTTAAGTGGATAGAGGTGGATCTCATCGGTGCTAAGAGATATAGAGAAGTTAATTACTGTGCAAGGTTCTGTTTCTCTGTTGGAACCCAGATGAAGGTTTGGCAGATAAAATTAACAATATCATTGTTGATAGCAAAATATTTCCTCGAGTCTGCTGAATTTAAATACTACAAATTGAGGCTTGAGTTACCTCATCGGTCCGTATGTTGGCCGGTCGGATGGTTACCGTTATACTTTTGAATGGTTTGGGGGGAGACCAACAACATCATAACTATTTGGACGTTACTAAATAAATGTGAAATATTTATGTTTTTTTACATTCTCTTTTAAATGATATAATTGCTAATGTCCTCCTCAAGTTAGTCCAGGAATTATTGAAAGTTGTAAAGATTATAAGGTCAAATGGTCATAAGTCACAACAATTGAGAGCACGCGACTTAGATATGTTGAACTTGTTTGGCAAGCAGCAAATTCTTCTCTACTACTTAGCTGGTAGCTAATTAGATTAGAGTATGAAATATTTCTAAATCTTCATTTTTGCATTATATTAGCTTGAATTTAAAGCGTAATAGCAACGTTGCCTTATCATTCATAGAGTTTGTAGGTAAAGATGTGCCTGAAAGTGGTCAAGATAAAGCATTTAAATCTTGTGGAAGATATTGAGCCGCTGATCTTCCTGAGGGAGTGAGAGCAGGAAAAGCCACAATCCTAGATACCTTTAACATACCCATACCCATGCACAGTCAAACACCTGTATGTTTCACCCATAAAAAATTTTCCTTTAGAGTTAGTAGTTTAAAAAAAAGACGGGCCACAGTGGATGTTATTATTATTTCTAGATTCTTAATTTAACTATTTTTCATTCACTATCATTAGTGTATTAAAATTCATAATTAGTTGCGGTTATTTTTTCATAATTCATATTATTTTAACAATAGTTTATAGCAAATTGTGCACTTAATTTATTATTATTACTATGAATATCATTATGCCTCAATTTTTCTGTTAAATAATGTAATGTCTGGGAGACTAAAATTTCTGGAAAATAGAGGAAGGCGGGATTTCATGCGGGCTTTAAAGATTAGCAATTCGTGTAGAGAGCGGGCAACTCTGCTAATTTCATGAAAAATGGTCTGCCAAAGCATTAGCTACCGACAATTGATTAGAGACAATAACCTTTACATAATTAAGACCCCATTTTAGCCCTATATCATAGTAAGTCTCTTATAGACCTTTGATTTAGGTGTCAAATAAGAGATAGATGAAATAGCTGTTCGCCAAGAAGTTTGACTGCTTGGCCAATGTCTTTTGACTAATAGTTTCAATTTCATTTCCTTCAAACCATGGTGGTGGCTTGCACTTTCCACGGTCAGAGAATGGGCAAATTTGTAGGCTTGAACAGCGGATTTAAAATCCTGGGACCCTGAGACAGATGATATATGTGTTCCAGGCGACCGTCTTGAGATGGTACGCCCAGCAACATCTCGAAAACGACACAATTGGCATTCTTTAACTTCCATTCCGGAGAGCCATGAGACCCTCATCCTGGATTGAATGAATATCCATAATAAAATTTATATTGGATGAGGAAACATTTGGGATATTTATTGCAACCACTGGTGAGTCATCTATTTTAAGTTCTGATTCATGCTTTGCAAACTTGTTTGCAAAAAGAATATTTCGGAAAGCGAATCCTACCTCTTGTGCTGGGGGTTATGTGTTTGTTCATTTGTATCAGGATCAACTGATTGAGCGAAAGTATATAGTATATAATTCTCTATTTTAGATAATGTCTCAACTCGATCGTAACCATACCACTGCTAGGGCAGATACGTGCCGGTAGTGATATGCCTAACATCATGATCGGTGCGGGTATTATTATCTGAAACACGGGCATATATTGACTGCAGCACTGTGTGAGCTAACATAGTTGGCACTTCTCGGAGGTCTAGGGCACATGGGGTCATAGTAATTATAGGCACAATCAACACATGTACGTCCATGCTTACAGAAAATAGCCAAATACCAGAACATCACGGAGTTAAAACAGCGTTTCTGCAGTTCTAATTAACGGCTTAGTAGGATTCGGAGGTGCCCAGTACTCACAAATTGAGAAAATACCTGGCATTCAAATTTTAAAATTAGCACACGAGTATTGATACGATTTCACACGTTTAATGCCATACGACTCCCCCAGTAGGTCATGATGTCCTCCATTTTCTTGCAATACCACCCCCCGGTGGGTGATACTGCAAAGAAAACCTCAAATTTCAAAATAATATTTAAAATTACTTAAATATCATAATGATTGGATTTCTTTTTCTTATTGTATGTGACAAAGGTTTGGAAAATAACAAATATGTATTTTTAACTAAATTTATTGCATGAACAGTACATTTTCTCCTTTAGAAATTTCCGTATTATAAACTTACTTTTCGTGTTTAATTTTAAAGAATGTAAGACACAAAAAAGGATTATTCAGACAGCCTTCAAAATATGTTGACACTTTTCTAGCTTTTTTAGATGCTACTTTGACCCACTGTTTGATTAAGGTAATGACTTGTTGGTAACTTTTCTTTCGATCCTTGATCCATTTTCCCCAGGCTTCAAATTTTTACTAGTCTCATTGGTCAAAAGAGAAAGGATAAGAGATTCCCTGAACTGAAGAGGTGATCATTATCCGCATAATAGTTGTTGGAAAGAAAGTAAGCATTCACTACTATTATTTCAGTAACCAACTATATAGCAACATTCCTGTACCACTTCCTTGTCTTTCTTAATAAGGTATAGTAGGAAGGCATCTGATCCGAAATGTCAACTCCCTTTTTTGCAACATTATATTCTTATCAACGGAGAGCCTTTTCCTTTGACGAAACGCTGATGAGTTCATTATCTCGAAGTAAATATAATACCTTATAGAATGTAAAATACTTATAAATCAAAATATTATATATATATATATACTAAATTTATTAGTTCAGAAATAACAAGCTTTGTAATATAACATCAAAAACAGAATATGGACACCGGTGGGTCGTATCGCATTCTAGACATTTTTTTATTTCAATTCGATCCGACCGATTGGTGACAAAATTTTTCAGGTTCTCAATGTGTCAGGAATATCCACACAGAATATACCTCGACTTGCTGTGAAGCACCAATAAGCACTGTTGAAAAAATGATGTTTGACGGAATCAGAGTGACGCAAAGCAACAGGGTTGTCACATAGCAGAGAACGTGTTAAGCCAGCGGGCTTAGTCACCTTAAACACAATAGGAACACGTTTCCTTGCAAGCTTACCCTGGAGCTGAGGTAAGTGCTAATCTTTCAACTTATTAGATCTTATTACATCATTGACGATAGTGATTATAGAATAAGACGAGAGAGAAAATGGGAGATCTCCAACAAAAGACATAGCACGTACAGCATGGTGTTAGGGTGAGAAACCTTCAGCACAATGTTCTTATTACCAGAGTCCACATACGACGTGCTTAACGTCAACGAGATTCGAAAGCATAATTAAAAAAAAAGTCAACTTAAGAAGACGGATTATTGATGTTAGGCTTTAGTGCCAAAAAGCGAGAATAATGTAAATTTTGGCCTACTTCATTGGAATAAGGATATAACGAGCAAAGGAAACTGGAGTGAAAAAGCTTTGAACATTTAATACGAGAACCCTTCTTGGAAGGAGAAACTAATCGAGAAGAATCCTTGAAATGTGAAAGTGATTGGAGAGAAGATTCACCCATAAATTTAAGTAAAAAAAAAAATAGCACCAAAGAAAGTACCTAGAAGGACCAACAAATTGACCAGACAGAGCGAAATGGCCTCTCGTTTGCCATCAAACTACTTCTTGGAGGAAGCGTCTTGCCACTTCAAGTTTGTCACTCAGGAGGGATGCTCAACCTCAAGAAGGAAAGGCATGGAAATTAAGTGTTTTCACGTATGGTCAACACTAATGGGATTTAGGACAACAGTGAAATAGTGGAAATGAGGAACAAGGGAGAAACTATAAGAGTACATATAGGATGCATAGATAAATACGGTAATGAATAAATTATAAATAATACATAAAGAGAGGGAGGAGGATTGATCCTCCTCTACATGAAAAGACAGGAGCCTGCCCGCAAGGAGCACCGAAAGTCTCCGTGGGCGTGGAGGGAATATTTCTTATTAAGATTGTACGTTATTACAAAACTCAACATTTATCATTGTTTACATAAAGAAAACTACGAAAGAACACTTTAGAATATTGTGCTGAGGAAAGATATTGTTTTATTTGCGTATATATTTATTTATCTAGCGTTTATGCATGGATTTTTGCATTACAGACGTGATTCCTTCCATCATGTGCATTTGCACCGATACCGTTTAATTCTTACGTACATCTTTTTGTTTGTATAAATGATTAACTCTTTAACAGAGCTTCATACTTGCACACAAATGCATTCTGTTTCACCTGACTACGAAGTATGTAGAGGAACTCATACCGCTTCATTTGACCATCGTACTTGTACATTCAGCATTCACAACCGCCTTGTTGTCGACACCCACGTCATGAAAAAGAATAATGTTCAAGTGTGGGTTAGATAAGAGTAATACTAATAATTCCCCTATCCTCTAGAGAAATACAGAAAAAGCCAATCGTTGATCTAAAGAAATATTAAAATTACTATTAGTCCAAAATGAAGGGAAAATATACAGAGCGTTAGTAGAGGCACAATTGCTATTCCCAACTCTCCCGCTTCACACCAGACCAATTTCGAATGAGATCAATTCTAACAATACAGATGAGACAAACCAAAGGTTAATAGGAATAGGGGCAACTGCCCATAGAAGACAAAAATTGCACGGTATCATCAAAGTGAGTGCATCAATGCACTGATACACTACACAAAACAACGGTAAAAATTTAAAGGATAAATGAAGATGTGCTAACAGTGTCCAAGTAGTGAACATAAAATAACCTTACTGAGAAATAACATTATATTCTTAAGGGCTAAACAAAATGACACCAGATGAGAGTAAGAATACACGGAACCAGAATGGAGACAAAGAATTTAATGAGGTGAGGAAGGGGAAAATGACAGACAGATGGGCCAAAATAGAGGACAAACAGAATAATAATAATAATAAGCAACAAGTCGAATATGGACCAGTGTTAAAATTAGAAGAACATAGAGTAAAAACGAAATTCCAGTTACTTGAAAAACATTATACTCATCATCTAGCTCCAACACAGTACTAATTAACTCTTTTACCCTTTCATCACTCTTCTAAGTCACTCACAATACCACCCTTTGATACACCTAGAATCTCTCCCTAAACATCTATGCTGGGTGTAAAAGTTAAATGAGGGAAGACAAATTGAAGAATGTAGGTAGCGCGAAAAAAAAGTGAAGAAAATATAAAATTAGAAAAGACTGAGCCAAGACGAATCCCAACAATTATATTCATCAGAGAGACATTTGTGACGTTATATACTAATATAATAGCGTTAAACGTTTATTCGTATTAAATAAAAATATTCTGATTAAAATAAACCGTAAAAAACTAGAATCCCATTTAAAAAAAAACCCATTACATTCCAACTTATATTTACATTTAAATCGACTGGTGTCTAATATTGCAGTGATTTTAACATATTTCTGGTCTTTCTCAGACAGAGATTAAATGATATCATCTACTCCCTGACCCTGGAGTTATCAGCACAAATACAATTTTAGGCAATCGCGTAATAATTCATAATTTCTAGTCTCTATTAACCATAGGCCAATATAAGTCACACTATATAATTTTTTCGCCCTAGAATCCTACTGTTCACTTTAGGAATTATGTGTCTATTTCTAGTAATTTGTGAATTGTTATCAACAAGCTAATTTTCCCAAATGGCCGAATTTGATCTTATTTTCGACCAGATATGTAATTTCCCCTCTAACAAATAGACAGAATCTACTATGGTGTGCCGTGTAAATTTTGCCTAAACAATTAATTTGTATAAATTGCTCGATCATACATGTGTCATCCATACTTTGGAATTTTTATTTGAGTGATCTCATGTTTTGTTACGTATTAGCAACAATATCAGAAAATTTATTATCGCGCAATGTTAAAGAAAATTGCATAACGAGGCTATACACTCACCCAAAAATCTAAATAAAAAACTTTTCCTTCAACCCTTTTTCAGCCTTTGCAAATTTCATCACAATCCGGCAATAATACTTTTAGATATATCTTGTACACAACCAGACATACCACATACACTGATGATCAGACAACCTTCGCTCAACTATGTTGGTTAGCGTAATTGTGTAGCTTATTAATAAGGAGGCTGATTTTTTATAATTTAATTTTGGGTCACTTTGCTTGAGTAGGGTTATCTAGACTTGTACTCGGTCGAAATGAAGCATCTGACGAATTTTAACTTGGAATTAATTAATTTTATAGGGAGAGTTTTTACGAAATTTGCTAATGAGTTTTTCCAAATTGATAAACAAGCCTGCCTTTCTATAACAAGATCTGCTGACTAAAAGGTAGCGTGCTCTCACTTATTCTGATTTATGACCTTACGACCTTCAAAACTTTCAATAATTCCCGGACTAGCCTTGGGAGGACATTGGCGATTCTATCATTTAAAAGAGAATGTAAAATAACATAAGAGTTTCAAATTTCGTTAGAACCTAGCTTAAAATAGAATAGCCTAGCTGTACCGGGCCTAACCTTGCCTAGGTTAGTATAATCTAACAAACCTAGTATAACCTAGCATAGTATAGCCTACTTTATCCTACCTTAGCTTAGTAAAGCTTAGGCTATCGTATCCTAGTATAGCCTAGCCTAGTTAGTAGAAACTAGTCTAATCTAGCAAATAATAGTATAGCCTAGATTATTATAGCCTTTCCCAGTGTATCATCGCCTTGTGTAGCCTAGCTTAATATAGCCTAGACTAGCTAACCAAGTATGGCTTAGCATTACAAGCCAGAGCTTAGCTTAGCGGCACTTACAGTATCCTAGCCTAGTATAGCCAAGCTGGAATAGGCTTCTATAACCGAGCCAATATATCCCTGCATACGATAGACTATCCTAGGTTACCATAATATAGGCTAGCTTGGTATTGCCTATACTAGCATAACCACACCTAACATAATATAGCCACGCGTATTATATTTTAGCCTAGCCTAGTATATCCTTGACTAGTATAGCATAGCATACCCTAGACTAAAATAACCTTGCATATCTTAGCCTATTATAGCCTTGGTTAGCTAGCCTATTGTGGCCTAACATAGTATTACCTAGCATAGCAGTGCAAGGCACCCTAGCCTATTATACTTTAGCTACCCTAGCATAGCATAGTATAACCCTGTCAAGCGTAGTATCTCTTAGCATAGCTTAGAATAGCCTAGACAAGTATTACATAGCCTAACTTATCACTAACTATCCTAGACAAGTATAGCCTATACTATTCTCTTATACCCTAGTCAAGCATAGCTTAGTAATGTCAAGCCTAATATACTATATGCTATCCTAGCATTGCATTTTATAGCCTAAATTAGCATAATATATTTTACCTTTGTACATTTGTATATCTTAGCATAGTATAGCCTAGCCTATAATGGTCTATCATAGAATAGCCTATTCTGGGCTTGCCAAGCAGAGTATAGCATATTATAGCCTAGTATAGTCTCGCAGACTATAGTTAGGATATTATTACCAAAACAAAAACATTCTCGAGCTAGCCTTGAGAAGACTTTAACAATTATATCATTCGAAAGAGAATGAAAAACAACACCAGGGTATCAAATTTCGCTATAATCGGCCGAATAGCTCTGATGTTTTTGCCAAAACAAAATAATTTGAGTGCTAAGCTTGAGAAGACTTTGGCAATTATATCATTCGAAAGAGAATGTAAGACAAAATAAGGGTTTCAAATTTCTTTATAATCGGTCCAATAGTTATAATGTTATTTCCCAAACAATCTAATTCTCCGGCTAACCTTAGGAGGTATTTGGCAATTATACCATTCAAAAAGAATGTAAAAGAACATAAGGGTTTCAAATTTCATTAGAATCGGCCGAATAGTTATGATGTTATTACCAAAAACAAAATAATTCGAGGGCTAATCTTGAGAGCACTTTGGCAATTGGAGCATTCGAAAGAGAATGTAAAACAACATATGGTTTTTAAATTTTGTTAGAATCGGTCGAATATTATGAAGTTATTAAAAAAATAGAAAAAAGCATAACGGGAACAGACCGACCGAAATAGTGAGATGTAGAATTGCCTGCAAATAGACTAGCACGCGATTAACAAAACACGTTGGTTATCATTTATCTTTAACATTTGTCATTTTAGAGTTCACATATAAAGTGTAGGAAATTTCTGCTGCGTTCAGTAGCGAGCAACTTATCACAACCGCCAAATGGAAATATGTAGAATCTTTTGTCTTCTCTTTATAGTCTATCTGTCGAACAATGGGATCGTTTTATTATACTGAGATTTTAGAAATTAAATTTATAGTTTAAGGACTTTTTCAAACGAACTAGAAGAGGGAAATAAGTAACGAAATTGTCTTTTGATGGATCGGCTTGTCTTTTATAATGTGGCTATTTCACATTGTTGAGCATTTTAGGGGATAATTACCTATAGTTACTTCATCCTCGCTTAACATTGGGTCACAAATTTCATGTGTTTGAAGGAATATCGAACTTAATCCCGATGTCTTGACTGAGCCATCGTGGCACGAGAACAAATAAATATTGTATCTAGAGAGCATATGCTTAAGAAATATAGTAAACTTCAGAGGATAATTAGTTTTAAGAATTTTAACTTCCAGAGAAGGTTACGAATTCTCTAACTCGCCTTCTGTTTTAAACTTTATGGTGGAGTTGAGCAGCTGAGAAGTTTAACAGTTCAATGAATTGAAACAACTTTGAACGGTATTACTGTACTCGTCCCTAGCTATAATTAACTACAACTTATAACCTAACAAACTTCTAAGTTCAACATTGGGGACAAACTAATTGCAAATTGTGCTTAATTGAAATTTGTAAAGGTATTTGCTATAAGGTTTATTTTTATTTTACACGTCTGTCTGTAAACATAAAGCTTCGGGCGGATGTGAATAACAGGCCGATTTCAGTTTATATGGATGTCGTAGAATAAGGTCAAGTTAACACTTTCTGAGTTTCTAAGCCGAGGCCGATGAGGGCTATGTGTGTAAGAGATTTATAATACAAGTAGAGTGCGAATTAGCTAAATGTAGGTTTGTCAAATAGTCGACAATCTTGGAGGTTTCGAGAGGATAGAAAAACGGGTACAAAAATATCTTTACTAATATGTAAATTAATATTCTTTTGCAAAGTTAAAAAGGTTTTTAATCTTGTACACGAGTCTCAGCGGCTAAAGGGGGGAAAGACTTTGCGGGGACGGTTGCCATACAAATAAAGAAACAATATTGCACGAGGGTCGCTCGAATGACCTTGAGCTTATACAAAGCCGATGATGGAGGCTTAAACTGGGGAGGGGGGGGGGAGGGAAGTATAGAGAGCACTTGCTGTTACCTCGGAGATTTGATCCGAAGGAGTAATCATAGCCTTGGCGCCCGGTTGAAATAATAATCTCTTGATAATGACTATTACAGGATGAACTTAGATCTTGTTTTCGAGTTAGAGCACGAATCGAGACTGGGCGCGTTGCGTTCGAGGAGCTGGTAGAACAAGTCCGGGGTAGACTCACGCAAATTTATCGAGAATACCCAGAGCTTGAGGGACTTTGCGAGAATTGTGCGGGGTCCAAGGGGACGCGAAAAGCGGGTACTGACGGGGGATGGGTAGATGATATTGACAGGGTGGGCAGACGGCATATACTGCCTTTCAAATGTGGCGCCGGACGATTTATATTTGGGTCAAATGGGTTTTTTTTCTGCCTCCGTCCGACGCATTGGCAGGCAAGTGTAGTCTAGTTCTTTTTGCATGATTGCGAGGAGGTTTCTAAGTCGGCGAGGCGAAACTTTGTTCGTTACCAGATGGGACTTTTTGGGCTCTCAAACTTGTCGTGGCTTTCTGCGATAGCGGCCTTTCAGGTCACCACTGCGTCTCATGATTTCGCAATTCCATTAGCGCGGACAAAAAGGGTCGACCAGGTGTATGTTGTCTCCCTCTCTATTGAAGGCGCAGCAGCGCACATCTTTCTCTCTCTCCCTCTCCCTCTGAAAATACAATTCTCGATCAACACTTGAATGAACGAAAATGTTTCGGATTATAAATAGTGATTAAAAAATCAGAAATTCTAATAAAATTCTCATATTCTCTTTAGAAATTAAATCTTTAAAAGGCATAAAACACAAGTCATAGTTTAGGTTAAAAATCTAACCTATCCTTATTCATCTATTCATGATGGCACAAAGAATTTGACTAAATTTAAAATCATAATAGAAAATATTTGTACCCGTGTATCTACCAATTTCTACTTTTAATTTGACCACAACCAAGGATTTGATTTTAAATTTCTGATTTTCAAACCAGTTTTCATTTAAGATATAATTCTAAAAATTGTTCATTCGAACAACTGATTATTCTAACAGTTGTATTGAGGGAGAATTATTTTTATGAAAGATTGTTTTCAATTAACTGTCCGCATACGCCTTTGAGTACCTCTAATTTCTTAATGCTAGGTGGTGTAGAAAACTACTAGGCTTACGCGCATGCAAACCTCTGAAACAGATCTCCTCATAATGAATGAAAATACATGCGTATACCAGACATAGAGATTGATAAGCGTGTTTTGAAACGAAACAGAATCTGATCGTAGCCCGTCTTCGCATAATTAAATCTTTCGGACGGAATCTCTAGCGCTAATGGGCATAATCGCTTCTTAAAAAGGGCCGTCGCGCATTTGACTAAAAAAACAGGCAAACAGAGAGTCTTGCAGAGGGGAAAATATTTGAGTAATACTGTAGATATAGAAAACAGGCCTTGTGGGAAAAGGTTGCCATTTCCCCAAAGAAATAGAAAAGAGTTCAGAAATTTCATGGAGTTTCACTTCCTTTGATCTGGGTCACGTAAAAATGAGGAGACACACTAGAATACTTCCTATCCAGTTTCAGTGGGATTACTGCAGCTTTATATAAAGGGATGGGGATTGAAAGAAAAACAATCCAAATCGTGTCGAAATTGCGTATCCAGCTACGTGGTCCTTTATACTATTGTAGAATGGGCACGTTGCGAGCACCAAACATGGTATTGTGGAGTAAGACAGCAAATGGAAAACGGGAGAAGACAAACTCATCAAATCTCTCAAATCAACCTGAGGTCCACATCAATTCTGTTAAAGAAAATGTCTTCCAGCGCTACATAGAGGAATATGTATGGGAATTATTCTAAGAGAAAATTCTCATTAGTATACTTATATGCCAATATGAGGCAGATCAATGAAGGCTACCTATTAGCATGTTAATATGCCGAAGGCCATATCACCTTCAAGAGCTTAATGGAAAAGGTTTGGCTTGAAATCCAAGCATTGCCCTTCAACTGATTCAAACTCTTGAGCCCTCTGTGCGCTTTAGGTGATTCTTTACCTATCTTCTAAGAGTAAAGAATTATTTATTGCTCCATCCACCTGCAACTTTGAACGGGGGAGAAGGATCTAAGGCTCCTTTGGTACCTCCCTACTTTTGAGCGGTCGTCTTCCAATCTTCTTTCGAGTTGAGAGTTTGGATGCAGGAGTGTGTCTGCTTCGTCTTTTGCGAAGCAGTCACGCTAGTGTGTCCCGAGCAGGGCTTACGCTTTTAGTGCTACTATCCAGATCGATTAAGTAACTGCGAGAGGTAGAACTCATGAATTAGCTACTACTAGGCGTTTTAGCTACCTAGCTCGTAGGTCTTGAGAGCCAGGAGCAGAGGGTGTCTTTTTAACTTGAGAGAGGTATAAAATTCTTAGTTAAAGGATTTAAACAAATCGTTAGCCTCTATGAAAGAATTATTTCCGTAGCCTGGAGAGAGATGGCCTCATTTTCAGAAAAATATAACACAATGATTAGTAAAGTACGGTTTATTTATAAAAAATTTATACACTTGGCTTTGCACGAAAAATCTTTTTTCGTGTATGGGATCTGAGCAGTTTGCACAGAATATGTGTTAATCCTACATAACACGTATATAGGATTCATTAGTACGGACAAAGTGGTAGCAATGATAACAACTCTATGGTAACTGCATAAAATCGACGACGAGGTAGCAATACTCGCCAGGACATACCAACCAATAAGGCCTATTGAAATAATATAAGGGCGAAGAGTTTTTGATTGGGTCTAGAGACTCCTTGCTTTGTTTTCAACAATTGATCAACCATTAACTCCATCTTATCGGCCAAATCTTTAGTAATTATTTGAATGGAGTTCTTTACCAGATCATTGGAAACTCAGCTCACTTTTCAAATTTTATTTTAGGATGCGAGGTATTTGCACACATCTAGTATTGAGTATTTGGTACCTCTCAATTTGGCCCACTGGGCAGTATGTGCCCCCAGAAGGGTTGCTCCCGTAAAGTATAAGACCATTGGCCTATTACCAAGATACACGGCTAGGCCCTTGCCATCAGGAAAATTTGTCTTTCGGACAACTATGTTCCATCAGTAGTGCAGATGCTAAAATGACCGTTAAAACAGACACTTTAGAAGACCCCCATTAAACACTTCAAGTAGCCACTCTCTAGTACCCGAGGCTCTGATCTTTTGATTTGATCTGGTCTTTTGGGTGAGAATCAAGAGTTCGAGGCTATTTTTCGTTTACTAACATTCTTGAATTACGACACAGAGAAGGAAGAATCATGAGTAGTTAATTTTGGAGTATGTATGCTTCAAGGTATGAGTGAAGAAAGCGATTGGTAAAACGGTGTTTAATTATTGGTAGCCACTTTAGAGTTTTAGTTATTCACTGTTGATTTTTTCCATTTTCTCGCCGTAATATGGGAAAATATTTTTTTGCAATATCAAAGTTGCTGCTCATTGATACCTTCTGAGAGACCGATTTCTCAGTCATGTAAAGACTACACCGGCTTGACTTTCTTAGTTGATACATTATGCTTATGCATAATACCAATGAATAAAGGTATCATTTCAACACTTGATCTCTCTCACTTAGCTCTACATCCAATGAAGGCGATGCATCATAGAATGAAGTGTAAATTAATTGAAATTAGATGTAATTAGCGAACCTTCCTCTCATTTTACTCGTACATATACGTTCTTTCAGAATAAACGTAATAGAAAAAGTTATTTGTTACTGTAAATAAAATGATATCAAGCATTTATAGGTTCGGGGGGCTTATTTAAGGGCAAGAAGTATCTCCTAATTGAAAATAAACATACGCTCATCAGGTCATTTCTCATTTCCTCAGCAAGAACCAAACCCAAGATAATCCAAATCCTGCTCTGAAATAATTTTTCTTTTTATTCACGTTTGAGGTATATGGTTGTAAATTATGCGAGCTTTTCCATTCTCTAGAAATCAATTTTACTATTTCTTTTCCTGCCATAATAGCCATTCAATATTGATTGTAGGTAATTCCAACTGACCGATGTGTTTTTCATAATTGCGTGATAGAAATAGCAGTAGAACGAACACCATTGACATCATGATGTTTTCCAATGTTGTTGTGTTATTAATAGAAGAGAGAAACTAAGTTTTATTAGAAGTAGTAAATTAAAAATATGCTTAATAAAGCAAAAAAATTAAAAGTGCAATAATTTCTTCTTCATTACTTCTATTAAGTAGTTGATCAAAATTGAATGAGTTTAAAATCGGTGCGAAATATTTACAACTTCACATTTACGGTATTTTTCTTTAATAGGGACACTGCAATACGTGGTGTGTGGAGTTTATTAGTTACTGTGTATTGATCTCTCGTTTGAGCACTTGAAATTCGGGATGTGGCACCAAGAATCAGGTCTCCATTGACCTATAACCATGGGAGCTCACTGTTTCAGGGGAGCTTTCTAGGTTAGATAAGTGGGCTTTGTGCGTGAGAAAGAGCAGAATGTGATGTGTGAGGGCAATGCGTGAAAGATAAAGATACCTCAGCATGGTAGATTCCAGTTACTTGAAAACAACGAGCTTTGGATGAAATATAGATGGATAAATTGTCTGGAAAAACGTTATTAATTTTGCCCTTGTTGATAAATGAAGCAGAGGCATCTTTGAGCAAAACAAAGATAAATAAGAAAAAATCCACATGTAGAATATAACTATAAGGACAAGAATTACACAGACGGAAAGTTTTTGCAAAGAATATTTTCTTTTCCCATAATTTATTAACTTAAAAAATTTGTTTTTCAATAAAACTAGCAAACAACTTTCAACTCTTCACTGCTACTTGAGTAAATGTTGTTGTACCTAACTAATTTTGGTTCGCTGATACCAAATCTGTAATCAGATTTGTCCTAGCACGTAAGGTTCTGGAGTTATGTAACTAGGCTATATAGCTCATTTTGTCACCTTGGTTTAAAAAATGATCTATTATTACGAGTTTGATAAAAATAAGACGTTTCTTTGCCAAGCTTTGGAATCGGGGCAACCTATTTGGCATATGTACGTCCTTTTGCACACCCAGACAAGATATGTATTACACTTAAAAGAGGTAGTACTCACCTAACTATAAATTTCTTCAAATAGGTTTGAGACTCTTACTCTTGCGCTTGTATGTGGATATAGGATCCTTCCGTGATAGGAACCGGCAGTAGTCACCCATCATGTTTTCGTTGAAGCGGCCTTAATACCTGTTTTCCCTCATTGCGATATCTTCGTCAATAATATCAGCCATATTAGATGGAAAGGAATCTAGATGCAAATGCAAGAAATGCATCTTAAGAGACATCTGACACGACATTCGTTGATAGGCCTTTAGCATGTTGTCCACTAGTTCCTTATAGTTTTCATCCCTATGATTACCAAGGAAGTTCTGCACTACATGGAAAGATAAATCCCATGCTGCCAATTCAAGTGGAGTTAGTGTATTTCTGAACTCCCTGTCATTATCAAATCTCTGATCTCCCCCGCCCCCCAAATGGCATCTTTAAATTTAGCATAGGTTTTATTTGCACCAAATTTCTCTTTGAGATACTGGAATCCATCAAAATCATGGGTCATTGCTTTAACAAACTTTGTTATAAGGCCAAGTTTGATATGAGGTCTTAGAGGGTAGATCTTCTTTGGATGTACCAAAGGCATGTTCTGCACATTGTATCGGCCAACTATGTGTTCTTCTCTTTCGGGCCACTTTTTGACAATATAATGATTCCTGTTGTCACGGCTGTTCCATAGGCATAAAAAGCACATATTATTTGTATATCCTAGCTTCAGTCCAAGAAATATAGAAATTACTTTTAGATCACCATAGATATTCCACTTATGATGTCAGTAATGAGCACCTTCCAAAATAAATTTCCCTTAGTCATATGTCTCTATCATCCCAATAATAAGTGCGACAGGATTTGAAGGTTTTTGTTAGTGTAGCAGCACAGCTTCGAGGCTAGCAGTGCTTACATCGATGAATAGGCTTGATTCATCAGGAAAATGCTCGTTTCTTAGCTGATCCATGAGGCAATTAACATCAATACAGAAACAAGAACCATCTTCTTCTTTATAGAAGGCAGCTAAGGCCTCATGGCGTTTATGGAAAGTAGATTTATTTCCACCGTCCACTAGAAGATTCTATTGCTGTAGTCTGGAGCCCAACAGGTCTGCGTTCTCCTTTGACAATGTTAAATCTATCACCAAATCATTCAATCTTTCTTGATTTATCAACTGGATCTTTTCTTCCTTAGAATCATCCTCATACATTTCATCATCATTGTTATCCTCCTCCTTAGTCAGCTTAGGATAGTTTTAAAGATTCTAATTAACCAAAAAAATATATATTGTCATTCGGAATTACATGGCCTTGATCGGAACAGGAGTTGACAGATGTCGCTATACTGGGTTTTTTAGCGAGTCTTCCGGAGATACAAGATTTCATGACGAAAGAGAAAATTAGGTGTGCCGTAATAACGATGAAGAGGAGGGGTGGGAGGGGGTTGTCAAGGTGACCGTGGAAACCGATGTTGATCTCTTCTTATGATTTTTTCGACCCAGTTTTAAGTGTAACAGACGACCTTAGACTTTTCAGCTTCTAAGCTCTTGACGCGTTTACTTTATCTCAAAGAACGGCAAGGCATTTGTTGAGATAGGGGTTGTGCTCGCTGGCTCAAGGAGTACTTTTCTTCGTAGCGCTCGAGTTCTTCTTGTACCCTCGTCTACTTTGCAGAGTTACCAAACTGGATTTTAGTATATGGCATGATCCCTAAAGTAATTAAAGGGAACTTTCTTGGGAATCAATTTTTCTTCATTCAAAATTAATGAGATTTCGACTTAAGAGTCTCTCGAGGGTGAGCTGATAGCTTCTTTTACTCCACAGCTGAAGGCCAAAATTTATTTCGTGGTATAGGAAAGACCGAGTAATGCTGTTCGTACGTATGGATTGGTTCCGTACTACAAAAATCCGTGATTAAGTTATCTCTCTAGGAGCGCTTTATTTGATTATGATTATGATTATTACGCTAATCTTTGAGGGTCCCTAGTGCCTTTCTAAGCGTTTTGAGGATTAAATAAAAATTGTTGCTAAGAAAACTAGACCTTTAATTAAAAACATGAACCAAAAATTGAAATTTAACACACAAACTACACAGAAATGAATTAAACAAATTTAAGTGAAGCCTACTAAATTACACAATTAAATTTACAGTATTAGTTGACCCACCCTTCACTTTAATATTAAATGCAAACTAACTTTTAACGAAACATATACGTGGGTTTAAATACCTTTTCTGATTTCTACGAGAATCAGGTTTGAGACTGAGCTTGGACTTAATTGTTATTTCACCTGAAGAATGGTGTTTCCCAACTGACGCGTGGATCGGCTTTTCCGGATGTGTTCTGAAGGGGAAAATGATTTAAAGCCACAGAGGAATTCAGAGAGTGTGTCAGATCACGTTACGCACGTCTTCCGGATGAAATGATCAAACCACGGGACAGGGAAAGAATGTTTATTCTAATCTTCGGGTTACTCTGGGAATAATTCGCACTGGCGAGCGATGAGCAAAAGTATGAATCCTTCGACGCAGGGAAGTGCTTGAGGAAGTTCACTTTGGGGTCTTTCTCAAGGACGAGGACTATCTTGGTGTTTTGGAATACACCAGAATAGGGGTTTTCACTAAGGAGAGTAAGTTAAACTTCCTTCTTAAATCAAGTTAACTTAAAGTTCGGTGTGACCACCAGGAACTGGTTCGAGAATGAGCTTCTTTCAGCTGGCCCTCAAAGAGATATTCTAGCTTTAGGACGACTCTCCGCTAATTTCTTATATGCGGGGAAATTGATTTTAAAAGCTTAGGGGAAATTTTGATATTTTAACCCATGTTAGGCTTACCGGGGACCGACATGCAATGGTTAGTGCATTCTGTGGTCTTAGGCGGCCTTTCAGTTTCCCCTAGAGATGAGGGGAAAGGGTTGGGGGGGGAGGTTAAGGGGTCGGGCTAGGTCGAGCCTAATGCCACGACATTGTAGTTAAAGACCAGTGGCTCAGTTGTGAGGGAGAGGGTATGGATTCCCCTAGAAAGCTGAATTACAACCTGGATATACAATGTTTGATTTGTTCCTATTTGAGAATCCCGCAATATTTGTCATAAAAAAGTAGCAATCAAAAACATGATTTGTTGGCTCACGCAACACAATTAGTACAGCAAAAGGCATAACCTTCGGTTTGACATTTACCTCTGTGTGAACCCCATATAACACACAGTACAAGATTTATGAAGTGCCCTGGGCTCATCTTGGTCAACAACTTTACAACCACAATAATAATTGTATGCAGGTTTTAAACTTTAGCTAAGTTTTTCTGCTGGTTGCTTGTTGTATATCTTCAACATATATAACAAAAGTTGTTTTGGCTATTAATACATCCTCGCCGATTTATGTATTCAACTTATCTGTATATATACTGTTATATACTTTTGTACAATCTTATATCATTTACAAATCTGAAAAAAAATTACAATTAATTACTTAATGTGAATAACGTTTCAACACCACTACTATAGTGGCTAAATTGACAAGGAGAAAAGCAGGAGTGTAACAAAGAAACCAAACGCACACAACACATCCTGTCACTACGGTAGTCAAGGCAACAGTGCCCATTTGTGTAACTAAAGAGTACGTGTGTAATTCAGGAACCATACGTGCTAGAACAATTCTGATTACAGATTCGGAATCAGCATACTTGATTTAGAATAAAACACAAGCTAATACAAGTAGCAAAATCATTGTGAACTAGTGTAATTTTAGGCGAGATGTCCTCGTTGGCTAAGGTAGAAATGAAATCATTTTGTGGTTATTAGTAAAAAATGCTCTCGAGAGTCGTAAAGTAATATTCGTGCAGCGACCTGGACCAAGAGCTGTTATTATAATTAATTGTTCAATTACAATGTGATGTCAGCGCGTATCAATGATTCTAAAATCACAACCACCTACTCCAACCCCTTTACGATCTATCAAGCGCAATATCTCCCATAAATTTTTATCAGGCACAGTTCAACATAATTCATAGCGTTTATGTTCTATTTGATCTAGAAACAAATCAACTCAGTGCAAGGCCCCTTCACAACCCAGGCCTTGTCTTGGGTACTAACTTTACCTCCAAAATAATAATTGTATGCAGTTTTCACTCTTTTAGCAAAGTTTTTCCGCTGGTTTCGTGGAGTATATCTTCCACAGATATAACAAAATTTGTCTTGGCTATTTATAGCACCTCACCCATTCATGTTTTCAACTTAGTTGTATATATCTTGTTATATGCTTTAGTACAATCTTATTTCATTTACAAATCTTAAAGAAAAATGCTATTAATCACGGAATCTAAATACCGTTTCAACCGCACAACAATAATGGCTAAATTTGACAACGTGATAAATTAGAAGTGTATCACAGGAACAAAACACACACCACAACACATCCTCTCACTATGGTAGCTGAAGTAACTCTGTTCATATGTGTAGCTAAAGAGTATGTGTGTAACTCGGAAACCTACCTGCTAGAACTATTCTGATTACAGATTTGGAACCAGCTATGATATTCCGTGAATGTCTTCCTTGCATTATTAAGCTTCGTGTAGTATTATATGTTTCAATATGACTTGGTTTTTACAAGATATTCAGAGTTATTTCTCAAAAAACACTGAAGCGAGTAATTTCAACGCGTCTCAAACGAGCAATAGGGCATCGATGCCATGACAAGTACCAACATGTTTAATCTCACTGTAACAGCTGCTTACTACTATCCCCTGGCGAATTATTTTGTGCTTCTCTTTCAAGCTACGAACATGTATGCAAAACGCTCTCTTTTAACTGAAAGAATTTTTGCAAGATTAAAAGTAATTTCTGAATCAAACTCGGAAGAAAGTAAAATATCTGTGGATAGTGAAAGTAGTGGAGATGAGTATGTTCCTCAGACAGAAAGTTCTTTGTCTGAGTCAAATGAAAAAAGTGATGACAAGTCACAGGGTGATGCAGCTAATATAAAGTTTAAGGCTGGTCATTATACGAGTGAGTGCAAACAATACTTACATTTTCTTTACAATATGATGATTGGTGCATAGGTTTATAAATGATACTTAGTAATTATTTTGTGAAATATTTGTCCCATTATTTTAATATTTATCAGATTATATATTTGATCAAATATATTATCATACTATCATGGAGCAAAGGATTTCTGCAAGTTTGTTTGTTTGTCTGTCTGACTGTTTTCAGCTTGTTAAACATTATATAGCATAAAATATAAGTGAACTACAGGAAAATATGTAATATAATTCATTTTCTTACATCTTATTATAGTGGGGAAAAAATACAACTACCCGTTGCGAAGCAAATAATGTCTCGTAGGGTCCTCAACTAGTCTAGGATATATATATATATATATATATATATATATATATATATATATATATATATATCTGTATATATATATATATATATATATTATTCAACTGAATTTATGTTTCTCATTAGGCACGTCTTTTATTATTTTGAATTATGCTTGTGCTTCATATATTTGCAGGGGTAATGGAAGGCTCAGTATGATGAAAAACGAGATGCAAAATTCCTGCTTTGATGGAAATTGGTTCCGTTCTAACTGGGTAGCTACTCATAACAAGTCAAAATACTTTTTAAACTGATTTTCATACTTCAGTCAAGACGCAAAACGTCCATTAAACGTCCATCAAAGATACAATATTCATGTCGCCGGAGACACAATTGCTTTTGCCTTTTAGTGACTCCCTTTCATGATTACTTGTAGTATGGGGGATTTTCTTCGGCCCAAAAGCAAAATTTATGCTTGTGCCCTCATAACTGATAACAAGTGCTTTATCAAACTCATCTTTTTCAAGTCCCACGTGAATATCAACACAGATTTGTCTTCCTTTTGCTTGTCACCTGGCTTTAAAACCTGAACGATCCGCATCTCGAAGGCTTCCATTTGCATGTGTTTCCTCGAGGCACACCATAATATCATTAGAGGATTCTGGGTTTCCAGCCTTGCTCTTTTTATGCACATGGTAGGGGTTTTTCTCGAACCCGCTCGACCGTCATTTAGACGGAATATTTTGTACACATTAAATTACAGGCATTTTAATTACTTCAATTTAACTGAACTTATATTGTAGTTTCGTCACAGTGAAAAGTTAATATGTGTAAGAAATTGATGTGCCCCTCGTGCGCCAGGTGCCCGGATAGCGTGTGTGCAACAACATACTAGATTAGTTAGGATAAAGTAATCTGCTTAGTTTATGTGAAAGTGACAAAATCATAATTGAATCGTGAAAGGCCTACTAAACATAAAATCTCTAATTAAACAAAAACTACAGACGAAAAACAAACAAGAAACAAAAAAGCAAGAAGAAGGAAGCACATTACGATATCGTGTGTAAACACACATATCTCCGGTCTAGTTTCATGCAACCATCACGAATCAGAGTCAAATAAAATGTGCCAGTTCTAAAAGTTCAGATAGTTTATAAATTTGTTTACACTAATTTGTCACGAGTACAAGGGACAAGCGATAGTTACCCCGCTCTTATCGATATCGGGACAGGTAACGTGCGTGGGCATCACCTAAAAAGTGACATGGCGATATACTCCCTAAAGCATAATTTCTGTCACTCTTGGCTGAACAAGGAGCTGAAGGCGAATGCGCCTTCGAGCACTTATCGGGGGAGGTTGGGCTCACTATGCGAGTCTTTTCTTTCCTATGCCTCGAAAGCTTTTGCGGCTGCGGCTTCTTCGGAGGCGAGTGTTCCTCTTTTGGAGGAGAAACATTTTTTGAGCCACCCAATTCAGCTTTGGTTAGGGGGGTATGAGCAATAGCTAGGTCTTGTTATCCTTTGCAGACGTTTTCTGACCTATTCAGATAGGCTGCAAAATTACGCTTTCCTTGCAAAAATCAGGAATGCTTCGAGATTCATTTATAATCCTCCAACTAGGAATGTCGCTTTATTAAAGTCACTTAACATTTTATCGAGCTTTTCAAGATGCCTTTTTCCGCTCTCTTCAAACTATCGGATCAATTAGAGAAGAAAAGGAGGTATCGTGCAGCTGCAGTATATTTAGGTGTATTCAGTCATGGCTTGGTGACAGAGAGCAAAGAGTTAGTATAGATGGAGTTAAATCTGAGTGGGGGTGTGTTAGCAGTGGAGTTCCGCAAGGATCTGTTTTGGGTCCCTTGCTATTCTTAATTTATATTAATGATCTTGACATAAGTATAAGTAGTGACCTGAGTAAAATTTGCTGATGGTACTAAGCTAGGTAGGGCCATTAGGGCTGATTCTGATGATGTCGTAATGCAGGAGGAATTGACCATTCTGTCCAATTGGGCCGAGAAATGGCAAATGAAGTTTAACATAGACAAATGTAGTGTACTTAGTATAGGTAGAAATAATCCATTGAATAGTTATAAATTAAATGGGAGAATTTTAGGGAGGACCGATTGTGAGAGGGACTTGGGTATTTTGGTAAGTTCAGACCTTCGTCCTAGAAAGCAATGCCTAAATGCTAAGAATAAAGCTAATAGGATATTGGGATTCATTAGGAGGAGTGTAAGCAATAAGAGTGCTGAAGTCATTCTAAAACTGTATCTCGCTCTAGTTAGGCCTCATCTAGACTATGCAGTACAATTTTGGTCACCATATTATAGGAAGGATATTGATTTGCTTGAGTCTGTGCAGAGAAGGATGACAAAGATGATTCGTGGGTTAAGGAACTTACCTTATGGAGAAAGGCTCAGAAAACTAAATCTACATACATTGGAAAGGAGAAGAGTCAGAGGGGAATTGATTGAAGTCTTCAAATGGGTAAAAGGATATAATAAAGCGGATCTGGGTAAGGTTCTTATACTTAGTGAACATGACAGGACACCTAGCAATTGGTTTAAGCTTGATAAGTATAGGTTTAGGAAGGAGATTGGAAGGAATTGGTTTACAAATCGTGTGGTAGATGAATGGAATAGGCTCACTAGACATGTGATAGAAGCCTCCTCTCTGGGTAGTTTTAAGAATAGATTTGATAAATATATGGATGAAGCTGCTAGATGGGACTGACTTTTTTTATGTACATATTTATATATTTTTCTAAGGAGTGGGGAGATTATATTTTGCGATTGCATGAATAGACATAATCGTCTGGATGCATTTTATGTATATTGTAGATTAGATCTGACGAACTCCTGTAAAAGGTGACAATGTTGTTGACTTTTCTCTGGTAAGAAATCTTTTGTCTGTTGACTGGAACAGGAGCTGCCAAATGTAGGCCATGAATGGTCTTTTGCAGTCCCCTTCTTTTCTTATGTTCTTATGTTCTCATTATCCAATGTCGACCTTGATTAATATACATCCTCCTTTCTCTCACGGCACACACTTTCAGGTCCAAACTGTCTTTGGTCAAATAACACCTCACTCTTTTTGGACAGCTAAACAATAATTTAAGGATAATTCTACTTTGTTCTATCTTTGGGGGTGATAGATCGTTGCTGTATTTAAGGGTCCGAATCTTTTCCTTATTCCTTAAACTCGACATTGGCTCGTTCTCCTTACCAGATAATTAGCAATTATTGTGGAAACTCATTTATCCTTTAATCAGCGTTAATTTTGTATTATTCCTTTAATTTTTAATTGTACTCCTTCCTCTTTTTGCATATTTAATTTCATTAAGATATTAATGTCCTACTGTACTTGATGTATTAAAATCGCGTGTTCAAAATTTATTTGTACAAGAAAAATCCATTCTCCAGTTATCCTTATTTATGGTGACGAACATAAAAAAATACTTTGGAGGAATGTCAGGAGAAATTTCCCCTCGCGCTTTTTAGGATCTTGATAATAGGACCTCGTTTCTTGTTTTCCTTTATCGAATGGATCTATGAATTTGCCTTGTCTCAAAAGTTTGACTTGTTCTCTAAGCCAAATCGCCTCTTGCTTTCAATTTATTTTTTTCGCTTGGTTTAATCGAATTGTAACTAGATTATTGTGTATGTTTTTCTTGAATAGGTTTTCTTATTTTTTTAATGTTGAAGGTGGCGGAACGATAGAAAAAGTCGAAGCAGATTTATTTCCATTCCAGGGAACTGACAGTCTTTTATTTGGAAGAATCCGATTGTGTTTTACTTCGTCCATTAAATTTATTCTGTCGCTTGAGTATAATTTTCTTTCCAAGCAGAACGAACTCTTTTTAAGTTGGAAGAGGAGGGGAGGGCAAATTTGTTATAAGTTACTTTTCTGAATTTCCAGGACTATAGGTAGTCCAAATTTCCCAAAATTTCATTTTTAAAAAACCGATTTCTTATCAAGTTCTTCTTCTTAGTCTCTTTTGACTGAGCCGATTAGATCATCGCTGCATAGGTTGGGAATTTCTTTTTAGTCCCTTTATCCCAATTAATTTCTTCTCTTGTTCTCTATACCTTCTTCTTCATAAGTTTTATAGATTTAATGTATTGATTCTTTGTTTAATTCTAGGAACCCATCTGGCGACTGCCTATTTAAGTATAATTTGCCGTACTCACCATAGACTACTACTAGATTATATTAAAAACCAATAGGAATTTTTAAATAACAAAATACAACGATTTAATAGTAGTTCACGAGTTTCTTCACATAAAATACTGCCTTCACAATCTTCATGGTAGAGTGCGGTGCCACATTCTCCGGGGAGCCATCAAGTGTTCGAAGAGTACTAATCTTGGCTTGGCCGCCTCGAAAGAATCTGACGCATACGCCAGAAGCATTCCGTCCGAGAAACGCGTCACCATCGGTTCTCTACCAATCAGGCTATCTAGTGCTATTCTCTGATGAAACATGCTGTCATCAGTGGAGCGAAAAACTAGAAAGCGTTTGAAGCCAACGTGCTCGAAAAAGCCAGGAAACCTCTGAATAAGGAGCCCAGATGTAATCGAGGCTCCGCTTTGCGCACTTGCAATTTTTGTATTATTCAAGGAATCACCATCTGGGTGAGCAACGGGGTCGGAGGTACTCATCTTAGCTTGGTCACTTGCCAAAACCACAGCACACCCTTCCGACCTCGTGGTTCCCGTGAAGGGAGAATAGTTTAGTCTTTATTGTTTTACGATCTTTTTTCTTCTTTGGAGAGGAGGGTGAGAAATAAAACCGTTTTCTCCTCCACCAGAAGGAGCCGCTAGGCCAGATGACACAGCTTCTGCAAGATCCTTCTTTGAAATAGGGAAGGTCTTGGCTGTCACAGCGGCACCAGCCGGGCAATAGATCCCTCCTCTCCTTGTGGAACCTCATGGACTCGAGTAGTCTGAGGAAAAGCATGCACCGGGATGGACTCGGGTTCTGTGCTTGGCACCAATCTTGGGTTCGACCCCATGGAAGATCCTACGTTCTAGAGCTGGTTCACCTTATGTACCATGTCCATCTCAAGAGGGAAGCTCCATGTGGCCATCCCCTTCATGATATTACGGATCACATTCATGAACCTTTTTTCTCGTCTTGGAACGGCGAACCGACATCTGTCGTGAAGTCGATGCAAGTAGGTACAATGACCCCCTCTAAACTGAGAACGATCGAATGAAGGACGTTGGGGGCTGAACCGACGGGCCGTACCATCCCTTACCCTTCTAAGGTGGTTGCTTTCTTGTCATCCCTTGTGAATGAAAAGGAGGGGCTGCCGCTGGAAAGAGGAGGTTGCCCAAAGGCAACTGAAGAGAATGGGGTGAGGGGAAGTCCCCTGCATCCGTAAGGTTAAAAGAGGAGTAAACTACTCTCCAGGCCGAGAGTTTTGAAGGGTTATAAACCCACCACCCCAAACCCCCAAAATCTAGAACGATATGATATGTTTCGACAATGGCATATTTCGGTATGTTCCTACTATCATTCTTCAAAAGTGTGCCGTCATAGTTAAAATCAAGATCTCTCATTTGATTCCTAAATGAAGATAATTGACCCCTACAGAGAAGTTAAAAGCTTTGTAAATAATACAAAAGCCACTGAAAAGCTTCTTTACAGTGGAGGTTCGGGGAAATATATATATATATATATATATATATATATATATATATATATATATATATATATATATAAACTAGCTTCTCGGTGTATGCTGAGTTAGGTATCAAAAAACATTTTGATAACTATAACAGAAATGCAAGATGATTTGCGAACAGCATGGTTAAAAACTCCGATAAGAACAATTACTAATAGGCTCAAAAGATGCTAGACCTAGTTTCTAAAGCAGACTAAAGTTTGCTCAGGAACACAGAGAAACTCGAATAATTTTAGAAGAATGTGCTTTGGTTTGATGAGAACAAAATTAAACTATTTTTTAAAAATGCTGCTTACCAGGTTTGGTGGAGTTCATTTGTGCTTGAAGGTGGTATCATCGTTGGCTTTATGATGTTGACTGTTTCTTTCCTGATACTCGTATTTTTATATAATTGATCAAGCAATGCATTAAAGGAACGATAAATATTGGAAAATAAATAAATTAGCCTGACTTGAAGAGAAGTCGTGGGTGAAGAATAAGGGGATCTGGTAACAATCTTATGATTTGAAGTTTTCGTCGAATGCAAACGTAAATAGTTCATGCACAGCAACATTAATGTTATGAGGTGGCCTAGTTAATATTCTTAATTGAATGTGAATGAAAAAACTTGGCTATATGTAAGGAGTGGGGAGATAGTCCGACGCAATTTTCTCTAGCTATCGTCAAAATACTTATTTCCACAATAATATTTGTTTCATTACTATAATATAATTTACATTTGAAGAGTGTCTTTATTATCCCTCTTAAATGGATAAAGAAATTTTAAATAATATTAAAGGCGTATGATAAACAAAAATATAGTTTAGAAATAATTTAGATAAACTATCCAATATTTATTTTACCTCGCTGTATGAACAATAGATGAAATAGGATCTATAAAAGATAATTGGATCATGGAAAAGTGAGCAAAAAGGGGAAAATAAATGATATTGTATAGGATAGGTGCGTATGGAGGTCTATTATGTCTGAGTGGAGTGGGTTATGATCTTTAGGGGGTTCTGGTGAGAGAATAACGTTGCCTAGATGTGATGACAGAGCAAAGAGCAATCCATCTTCCTGGAGAAGAATTGCAGAATTCCGGACCATTAAAGCCTCTAGGGCCACTCGAAGCCACTCCAAAACGAGGAGAGAAGGGAGAGAAGAGGTTTATAGTGGATGGAATAAAGTGGTATGAATAAAGGGTCCGTTAAACGCATTTTTATTTTGATTAAAATTAAATGTTGAAATAATATTTAAGGATCTATTTTTTATATATAAACAGGTGCTTTTAACAATTAATGATGGTTAATTATTTCATTAGTGTTTAACCGTATACAAGATAAAATTTGACACTTTCTGTTTACCTTTATCCTGGCCTTTCTCTATTCCTTCTCCCATCTACTTCCATATTCATCATTCTTCCTTCAACCTAGTCTTTATCTTTTCACATAACATGCCTGTAACAGTGAAATATTTTCTTGTGTATTTTCTCCAACATCTCTAATACTTTTACTCACCCTCTTATTTTCTCTTTCAGAAATTTATCCAGCTTTGTCACTCCGCATATTCATCGCAACATTTTCACTTCAGTGAACTCAATTTTCCTTTTTTACACACTCTTGATAAGCTGAACGCCTGCCCGATATGTCTTTGCTGGGAAAATAACAGTTTAATACACTTCGACTTTTATTCTCGATTTGATCGTCTTATCGAATAAAACTCCCGACATTTTCTATCAATCAATTAGTTTTAATCCTTCTAATCTTCGGACTTCTATCCTCCAGTGCCTTAGACACCTCTCTCATTTCCTCTCTCCTCCTCCTCTAGTCAATTAGAACAATGTCGTCTGCAAAGAGCATATAAAATTCACATATTTTTTCCGAATAAATTTCTCTCTCATGGGCCTACAATAAATATTATGTGCAACCCCTTTTGTTTCTTACAAAAGGACGTTTTAATCTCAGGCAGGCAATTACGCGATTTCATTCCCTAAACTAGGAAACCATGTACCACCTAAGGTATTTCCGTTGCTATCGAGGATTTATAAACCAAAAACCATTTTACCTCATAACGGGAAACTCGGGCTGAAGTAGGGCATTATTTTGCATATAGCCATTCTATTTTAAGTCCCGCTCGAGAACTTTTTAGAAAAAGACGTTTTAATCTTAGGCGAGGAATTGGGGGCTTTTCCTCCACTAAACCCGAGAGCCTAAAAAGCAATGCACCAACCTATACTATTTCTGGTTTCTCGAGGATTTATACGCGAAATACCATTTTACCTCGTAACAGGCAACTCGGGCTGAAGTAGCGTATTTTTTTCAATATAGCCCCTTTATTTTCAGATCTATTTCTGTTCTCTTGAGAATTTGTACACAAAGACAATATTTTTTTATCGGTCTCAAGAATGTTTCGCTTTTAATCTATTTTATATGGTGCTTTGGTTCTCTCGAGATTTTATTAAACTTAAAATGTTATATATCTCTTCGGGAAACTTGGGCTGAAGTGGCGTATTATTTTTAAATATAGCCTGCGTATACGTAAATATTTTCTCCACAATTGTTTCTATTATTATTTGTGGCCGTAATAAAAAATATTCGCCCCTAAAATGCGCGTGAGAGCAAAATATTACTCTAGTCTCTCGATATCCCTAAAAACCTTCTTCAATGAGAATTTAAGGTTATTCATGCATGATACTTTGACTAACGTTTGCATTTTTTTAACAAATTTTTATTTTGCTGCGTAGTTATTTTATTTTGTCCTTGCATCCTCACTGGTTGATCCTGCCATTATTTATATGCATGTTTAAAAGGTTAAACCATGCCTGTCTCAGTACAAGCTATTAATAGCCTTAGACCGCAGACAGCTCAATATATCAGTTGTAATCCAGAAGATTTGTATCTTTAATGGATACCTATAACAAATCTAGAGCTAATACGCTTTCAAGATTCACTGCTAGTCCTAACAGATGAGTAGCAAACAGCAATTATTAGAACCATAAACCACTTTAATAAAAGTGGAGTGTTTATAAAAGGTCTAAAATTTCGAGTGCTTTACTAATAACGTCTAGCAAGATAAAATAAGACTTTGATTTAAATATTTGTCGGCTTTTTCCATCGAACCAAAGTAATAATTAAAGAGAACTGCCGTGAGTAGTAGTATTGCAGCGTATTGTAGTATTGTATCTTTAATGGATACCTATAGCAAATCTAGAGCTAATACGCTTTCACATTCACTGCTAGTCTCCTAACAGATGAGTAGTGAACAGCAATTATTAGAACCATAAACCACTTTAATAAAAGTGGAGTGTTTATAACAGGTCTAAAATTTTGAGAATTTACTAATAACGTCTAGCAAGATAAAATAAGACTTTGGGACGAATATTTGTCGGTTTTCCCTAATCGAATCAAAGTAATAATTAAAGAGAACTGCCGTCAGTAGTAGTATTGCAGCGTGAGATTTGAAATTCTGTGACCGTTGCAAGACAATCAATCGCGAAAGCATTTATCAAGAATCTTTTTGTTAATCATGATTGAAATTTAGAGGATCGAAGGGAATCAGATACCGCCCTAGTTTTAACCATAAACTATGCCAATTAGTAATCTGTTTATACCATTAAATGAGCAAAGCGTGATCTCCCTGGAAACCAAAGTTTCTTATTGCCGGGGGAGTATAGTTGCAAACCTGAAAGTTAAAGGAATTAACGGAAGGGCGCCACCGGGAGTGAAGCCGTAGCTTAATTTGACTCAACACGGAAAAACTCACCAGATCCGGACCCCTTAAGTATTGACAGATTAAAAGCTCTTTCTTGATTTGGTGTAAGGTGGTGCATGGCCGTTCTTAGTTCGCGGAGTGATTTTTCTGGTTGATTGCGATAACGAACGAGATTCTTGCCTCCTTATTTGTGATCAGATCGAGTCCTAACGCATGGTATAAATTATCCGTTTTAAAAAAGGTATTGTAACTTCCAGCGTGCTTTACTTGCTTCTTATATTGTTGGAAAAATAGTCGGAGACTGTCTGACGAGATACACCATATTCAAGTGGCGGTATTTGCGGTGTCTAACCGTAATAAAAAGAGCAATAACAGGTCTGTGATGCTTTCCAATTCCGAAATAAAGTGGCAATCATTTCAAACTCCTTCCCGATTGGGATTGGGGATTGTAAGTTTTCTCCTAACCGAGGAATTCCTTGTACACACCGCCTGTAACTACTTCCGGTTGAGTGGCTAAGTGTGGTATTTGAACTCTTTTTAACGTATCCTTTTTAGATTTTAGTATATTGTGCCAAATTTAAACAGGAAGGTTCCCCAGCCGAGTCCTTTAGAGGAAGTAAAAGACGTAAAAGGTTTCCGTAGGTGAACCTGTGGAAAGACTGATGCCAGTCTTTCAAAAAGACCTGAATTTATTATTAAGAGTTAAAATTCCTAATCTTCATAAAAAGTGAAGGGAAGTTACTCTTTATTTACTCAAATTCAAAGGTCGAATATAGATATGGTGTCCACGCAAAAAGAGTGCCAGTCTCCTTATAAAAGACCCGAATTTATGTATTTTTTATTAAAAAGTGTTAAACTTTAAACTTTCGAAACGTTTTACGCGAAAGCTTCTTTTTGTTTACAGAAATTCACATTCTCTGTGAAGGGATCCTTATGTCTCTATATATATATTTTTATTTTTTTTCAACGGATGACATTCTATCAAAAGACTCGAACTCTTAAAAAGAATTAAGCTTTCATCTTTATAAAACCTTTACGTGAAGCTACTCTTTATTTACCGAATTCGAGGTCGAATGTAAATATGGCGTCTTCCTTTAGCTGTGAAGGGATCATTATATATACACACCAATATTTTTTGCCCACACGGATGCCAGTCTTTTAAAAGAGCCGAATTTTATTTTTCTAAAGTTATTTACGAAATTTGAGGTTGAAGGCAAATATGGCGTCCCTCGACTAAACTAAACAAAATAAATATGTGTATAACCAGGTTTTGGGAAGAGTGCCTGAAAGCACCGCTTGGAACTCTAAGTCTGCCTAGCGTTTAAAATCAAAGCAAGCGTCTCTGTCTCAGAGTTTGATCTTTTTATTATACGTCTATACGAGTACATACCATTTTCTTTGGCTTGACCGCTTTGGAATCTAATTAAAGCCCTAAAATATAAAGCAATAGCGACACAGCATATGTTAGAGGATCACTCGGCTCGTAAGTCGACGAAAGCCGCCGCTAATTGCACATTTAACTTTTACCGCAAGTCGTTATAAATGTTGACACGCTGAATGCACATTGCGCCAGGTCGCGAGACATCGATTCCTATCATTTGTCCCGCATAACTGTAAAGTCAGCAGTGTCGTCTACTTTGATTGGCCTGGCAGTCTGAGAAAAGGGTCAGTTTCTAACCTTCTCTCGAAGATTCAATATATGCCAATCTAAAAATAAACAGCAAATTTAGCTAACGTCTCTAACCTTAAACTACGGTGCAATTCCCAATGAGGGAAAGTTCGTATCAATAAAGCTCCTGAAAAAAAAATGTTAGTGCATGGCTTTTACAAAATCTCCAAACGATGTAAGATTATCTTCGTTTAGAGGCTAATATAAACAAAAACTCCACAATCCTGATTCGATCGTGTTTCTTTATAATAAGCTAATATATGAATTCTATTTTTTATGGGCAGGCCCGTTGATCGAAATCTTTGATGCAGGTAATTCCAGTTTATTGGCCATTTTATATGTTCTCCCAACGACTGATTTTTTTAGGGCAGCATTCATTGCTTCCAGGATATTCGTCGCTTGAACGGACGACTACTATTGAGGCTAAAATTTGAAGTTTTTTCTTTCATTTAATCTATTGTACACAAAATTTCAAAGTAAAATTGTCTATTTTTGAGCTTTTTGTTGAGGTGGTGCACATAACGTCTTTTTATTATATTTTCCTCGGTATAATACCAAAATATAGTCAACATTGGTTTTGTCAACATTTGAATCTTTCTCGAGATTTTGACCTTGTCTCTAGAGCGAGTATCCGCTAAACATACGCATATTACTAAGCGAAAGAAAAGAAACCTGTGAGGGTATGGAACGTACATACTCGCATGCCGCCAGACAATCGTGGGAACGAAAGAAATTTGTCGTTTGAGTTGACCTTCGTCTCCTCTTTCCCCCCTCCCACCCTTCCCCCAACTAGGGACAGGAAGTCTAACGAAAGAAGGCCTATCGCACAGGGAAGCCTAAATTCTATTTGCCTTCTTTATGATATCATGGAGATTGCCCAGAAGGCGCTGCGATAAGCGAATTGTCGTGAAAGGAATCTCTTTCTCTCGATTTCCCACAATTCACGGTATAAATAACATGGCCGTTCTTCCCTCTACAGCAGTGTCCCGAACCTACTCAGGTAACGCGTAACCCTCACGTTGAACGAGACTCGTTGCCGTAACGTATCGACTACCAACGCGCCGCCGAGTCAACTTGGTCGCTGTCTCAAAGTGTTCCTGAGGTAAACCCTGCCTCGCAGAGTCTGTGACTATAAGAAAACGCTCTGTTGCTCAACGTAACTTGAGAAGGAAAAGGAACATCCAAATAGTTACTGTAAGTTAATATTTGTTAGTGTCACATCTAGTTAGGAGTGAACTAACCGGAACTGCAGCCAGCAGCCCCGAACTCGTCGTCTTATCTCCCCTCTCAGCGAGAACTCGTGTGAACGCCACCCGAACCACCCCGTCTGGACCTAAGTAGTCGTCTCTACAATCCATCACAATTAATGGTAATCTGTAAACCCAGTGTCCCTCTATTTTTAAATTACCTATTCAATTAATAGTGATTGATACTTCCATTGAGTCATTATAAATCTAGACGCTTAACGTCAGTGTTTAATATTTAATCCTTAATTTTTCCCGTTTAACTATTGCTAATTATTATATTTATGTAAAGTAAAGTTTATTTTATGTACGTGTGTTTATTTGTGGCTCCTCATTTTTAACGTACCCTTGGCAAGACTTTAATAAAGAATCCCTTTGGATAATTTACTTAACCTGTATTATGCACACTTAGAATTCAACAATCATAAACCTCCCTCCAGTAACAAGTGGGACTTTTATAGTGAGAATCCTGGCTACGGCACAACCCACCTCTAACCAGCATTCTCACGTTCAGCAGGAATGTAAGCCTACCTATATATATTTATATATATATATATATATATATATATATATATATATATATATATATATATATATATATATATGATCGTAGATTAAGTCATAGGGTCAATACCATTGACTTAGACAAAAGCGGTGTGTCCAGATCAAAGACTAGAATAATTATTGGACCAGACTATGAGCAATTTTACGACAAAACCAAAAGGGATTCCTTAAGTAAATGCGACTAAACCAGGATTAGCCCAATGCAGAGACTATAGTCTCAACTTTTGCTAAAGTTCGCAACTATTAGCGATGCCGCGTAACGGGAGAATTAAAAAGTGCACCTAATCATTTTCCCACTATCTTACGTTAGTGTTTAAGCTAAACAAAATAAAGCAAAGTATAAGGCCACCCTTCCATTTCCTTAAGCGACTTTCGGCTCAACTACTCTTTGTGCCCTGGGTCTTCCAAAATCTCCATTTATACCAGGAACTGGACTGGTGGCAAAACTTTCTTAACGACATGCCACGTTTCACATTTCAGGCGACAAAAGCATCGTCCCATTTTCAGCGATTCAAGTTTATGTGAAAAGCACGTTGTGGCTCTCTGTTGGGCCTAAACCTCTTGTATTCAATGTTACTCTTGCTGGCAGTAGCTTTTAACATACTTCAAGATCCAGGACCCAGGTTCAGCGGGAATAATTCGCCCCGAATTTTCACTTCATAGAAAAACTTGATTTCGTACTCATTACCAAACTTTGGTGTACTCTGGCTTCCCCAATAGCATCACCTTGAAGAAATGTTCTCCAAGTTAAATTAGGCATCATATCTGAAAATCAAATATTAAAACCAAAAAAATGTTCCTCTCTCTCGTTTCAACATGGAGCAAAACTTGACCAACACCCAGGTTCTTTGTGGTTGTAGGGCAACCTAAATCTAGATTGGAACTCAGTAACTTAACACTAATTCTTTTTTAAAAGTCGTTCAACAATTGACTTTGTCATTTTTATCACCAGTAGACAGAAAGAGGTCCCTTTATTCGATAATTATTGCTGAATGTTTCAAGTCAGCCAATTCCTGTTTACAAAACTAAAGTATTTTTATCTCACTCTATTCCAGGCGTAACGTTTCCTACATTCCTTTAATCAAAGATAAACGTCACCCCATTATTTGAAGCTGTTTTTCCTGTAAATTTCTCTGATCCTTAACAAGAGAGAACGGACGCAAGGATTCATTATAAAGGAAACAAACATTTAAACACCCAGTCTACCATAAAATTTGAACGAGTGGTTTAACCGTAGACTTACAGCCAAGTAGTTTGCATCCTTAAAGATCGATATGCATAGATGGAAACTGAAGGATTTATAAGGTGTACTCATTCGTCTTGGGCCTGCCACCAAAACACTATTCCTAAGAGAGATATAACTAACATGACTATTTACCAGTGTCCTCTCTGACTTTGCTTACTAAGTAAAATTTGTTAATTCTTTTTCTAAGCTTGGTCTTGGCCATGCATTACATATTATTTCATTATAAGTAACATGTCTTTGTAAAACTAACGAATCTAATGCATTGGCCTATTTGAAGTCCTTTTCATTCTACTAAACAAGATCATCATCACAAATGTAGCTCCGGCATTTAAATGAACTCATATTTACCTTCACTCATCTTTTCATTTAGATGATATGTTAATTTATATATATTCCCATGAGCATCATCTTTATTTTAGTAAAGAATTTTCTGAGCGCTTGGTTTACTATGACTTTATAATAAGTCCCAACAAATGTTAAGTTGTGGTAGAAAACCATAAGATTATCTGGTATCTGTTAAGCATAATATGTAGATATTTCAGTTATACGATAGGAATATTACCATGAAAGTTTTTTCAGTAACCTGCACGTATAAACCTTAAGAGCTTTGTTTAGACTCCTATATTTCCTAATAACACATTTTTCAAATATTACTATGTACATATATAGACACTCTTAAAACTATTTTCAAAAAATAGCCAACAAAGATCGCACGTCCCTCTTTTATTTCCATTCCGACCTACGATCATAAATGCTACAAAATTCTACCGCATTCTTCCGATTTTTAAATTAAGCTAATGAAGGGATTTCGAGTGTGAGGTCAATTATTACATGAAAATAAATACTATTAGCCTTCTACTGTCAACGCTGTCTGTGTCGTAGAAAAGGTTTGTAATTTCAAAGAAGTATTAGCCACAGAGACTTGGTAAGATTGATTTTTGCCAATTATCCACGTCTCCAATCTAAAGGTTATTGGTAAAATTTCCCTCACATTCAGAACCAAAACAAAAATCAGCCCAAGATTATTGAAAATGTAATTAGATATTATAAGTAAGTTAAATAATCAAGTAAAATTGTCGAAATCAAAAACTTTGTACAAGATGTCACTTTTCGAGCTATAATAAGAAATTAGTATATATGTATGTATATATATATATACATATAGGTATCGAGTCTGAGAAAATAATAACTAAAGACATCTGGGTTTAGCTTTGCCCCTTCGATGTTCTCTGGTAACATAGGATAACGGGCAAAAGGGTGAGTGATACGAGACTGGTTCCTGACCTCAGCTCAAAAAGGCAGGCCCTTCGAGGGTACACTTATAAACAACCCATTCAAAAGTGAAGACTGCCGATATCGTATTACACCGTCTCCGAGCCACAAGACGCTAAAGTGCGGGAGACCAACCTGAGGTGATACCTTGCAACCCCCCCCCTGATCCACCTTCCCACCCACCTCAGGTGGAGTAAGTTGGGTATATAACAGGATGACCCGTGTAAACCAGCCTTTTTGTTCGTTTCCACCGAAGAGACAAGAAAGTCACCGGTTGACAGAAGATTTTTTGAGTTTGACAAGAAGACTCAAAAATCACCGGTACAAAGTTATTGCAAGTTAAGGAGAATTTGCAGTCCGTGTACAATACCAGATTGTACCAAGGAACCTCGGCGCCGTTCGAGCCCCAAGATTAGTGAGTATCAACCGACACAGATTGAGGACTCTAAATCTTATTCTCTCTGAGTTTGACGACTCCAAACTAGATAGATTTCTCATACAAAATCGAAAATATATAAGCGACACCGAAATCACTAGAAAAGAATATAAACATATCCCAAGATTAGAAACCTTTTCAAGGTCATAAACGTACGAGAATCACCTCGCCTCATCGGCGCCTTTGTTTTGATTCTCTTACGCCAACTCGAAATTCCGTGTGCCGTCACTTATCCACCTTTAGGACGGAGTAACGCCATCTTGGGGAGCAAACTGCAAACTAGTCGAGCTACGCCTCTCAGGAACAAAAACCCCCGAAGATATTTTAACTGGAAACTGGTATTAATCTTTGTCCCCGTCCATAAAAATTAGTTTATTGGATGTCTGACTAAGGACAAAGCTATTAACTTAAAAATTGTTGCCCTCCGTAAAATTTTATCTCGAAGCGAGCTGCGAAAGCTCACCTAGTAATCCCATTTTCTTTTTTTTAAGTGTATTAGAGCTGTATTTATTGTATGTTATTTAGAGAGATGGGTTATGTTCATTAAAGTCTATTTTTTTTTAGTAAATGCTCTGTTTTAATTATCCCCAAACGAGTTGAAGTGGCAATATTTGATAAAGTTAAGAAAGAAACCCAGTTTATTCATTCACTAGAATAAAAATAAAGATTTGCACTCTTAGAGCCCGATCCTCAAGCAATCACCGAGGCACGAACCTACGCCTCAATTTAAAGTTATTTGGTTTATTATAAATTTATAAAACGAATAAATATATATAAATAAATATAAATATATATATATATATATATATATATATATATATATATATATATATATATATATATATATATTTATACATATATTTATATATATATATATATATTAGCTCGGCATTCTACGACATATTATTTAAGTGGTGTCAGGTTATTGCGGTTAAGTTAGAAAAACCCAAATTTAAGATTAGAGTAAAAAGCCCTTACCTATAACAAATATTTGCCAACCCGTTCGAGGAAAATTTAAATAACGAGACTTCAAACAAGTCTTAAAGATTAAGTGAAGTGTAGTTACGAAGTTAGGAATTATACTCAACGAAGAGTGTTGTGTAGTGTGCTGTCTTGTTTTCGGATAGGAATAATCGAATCAAGAGGTTTAGCAAAAGGTAATCTTAGGGTAATAAAAGCTAAGGGACTCCAAATTGCATACGTAACGTTCGTTACAGCGGTGAGGTTTCGACGAACATGGCCAATATGTCTTCGTTTGAATTATTTGTTAAACAAGGTCAAACCCTTGGACTAAAGGGCAAAGAACTCCTTGCATACGTCCAAGATAAAGAAAGGACGGAAAGGGAAATAAGGAGAGAAGATTCTAAAAGGCAAGCAGAAGAGATGGAAAAGATAAGAGAACACGAGAGAGCATTGAGCAAGGACCAAGTGGAAGTACAGTCCGTGGGGTCCAGGACTGGGACATCGCAGGTCCCAACTATGAAGCCTGCCAGCGTACAAGGACGAAGACGACCTATACACGTACCTCTCGCACTTCGAAAATTTTTTGGAAGTGAATCACTGGGATATCGAAACAGACGGTATCGCCAGATTCCTTCCCCTTCTCAGTACCTGAGTAAGAGACCTATTCGTGTCTCTACCATCTGATGTGAAGATAGACTATTCCACCCTAAAAGCAGAACTACTGGGAGCGATTAACCTGAATCCTGAAGTCTATAGGATCAAATTTAGGCAGGCTAGGATTCAGCCCGGACAAACCTACCGACAATTTGGTTTTATTCTCAGGAGACACCGACAATTTTGGTTAGAGTCAGCTCGAGTGAGATATGATTTTGACTCACTCATCGACTTCATACTGAAGGACCAGCTATTAAGCACGCTGCCTCCAGAATTAAGGGCCTTTGTCAAGGACAGGAGAGCAGAGTCCTTCGATGAGTGTGTGTCAGAAGCAGACTTGCATTCATCAAACCATAGGTTATATCCTATAGAGTGTAATAAAAACAAGCCCTCGTCCCACAAGAAAGGTGGGTACAACCAGAAACCCTTTTCTCAAAGTAAAAGGATTATCCCCAGAAATTCCCGGAAAATAACTCCCCTCAATTCATCAGGAAGGCCGTAAATCTCAGAAACTCCATAACCTGCTATAGTTCTGGCATCCAAGGCCACCTTAGCTACAATTGCCCCCAAAACTCGAGCTTTAGGTTGCCCTCAAACCAGCAGGTACATAACCTAAAAGGCGACGTTGGATTTAGAACAACTTTCGAATTCTCACCTCCTTTGACCCCAGCGAATTCCCCTGATCAACAGGTGAATTTTGTATAAAGCAGAAATTCTCCGGGAGGATTAAAATTCGAGACTGGGGCCGTAAATGGTCGCCGAGTCTCAACCGTGTTACGCGAAACGAAGTGTACCTGTATCGTTGTATCAAACCAATTGCTACACCCTATCAGCCCCCAGCACCAGAAGTTCATAGTCGTCCAGGATTTCCTGGATAGACCCACTAAGTTCCCTGTCGTCCGATGCCACATACAGTTGAAATATTTTTCTGGCTGGACCGATGTAGTAGCAGCGCCTATTAAATTCTGCTCTGTATTAATAGGCCAGAGCACGCATCTCTCCCCAAATCCGATAGCTCAATTAGTAGCCATCCGGATACCCGCGAATGAGAGACACACGGTTTCGACCCATTTGTTTTCGTCCGAGAAACATGTGGACGAAGGGATATGTTCACGAGTCGTCAAGACTGCGACCGATGTGGTGCCGTCCCTCCCTTCCACGGAGTGGAAGGTAGCGAAGAAAGAGAATGAAGAAGAAAAAAGAAGAATAAATATAAGAATAGTAATACATACGCCTAATAAGCAAGCTGTAGCAAAACAAGTTCTTCCTGATCACAGGACAATCAAAGAAACTTTTCAAGAAAAAGTTCTGACTGAGAAATTTTCGCAAGATCAAAATAAATGTGCAGAATCGCTGCTGAAGCAAAAACCCCAAAATAAAAATTCTTAGAGGACAAAGATGGTGACCGAAAACTCAAGGTCAAATGCAGTGATTGAAACGGGAGTACCAAGCTACTTTCAAGAAAATGACGGTTCTAAAGAGAGTTTAATGAAGGAAAAAATTAACGAAGAATTTCGGGAAGATCAATCTTCTCTCCCTGATGTAGATCAACCCAATTCCCGAGAAGAAAAGTCAAGAGTAAATATGCAAATAGAGATTAAAAGAGGAGGAGAAGCAAGAAGATGTGTAGGTGGTTGGAAGAGGTAATCCTTCTATCCTGACCACGTGTACGTCACTACCCCTACACGGAAAGGACACTTACATGCACGTAGCGCCGTATCAGAGCGTCCGTGCGAACGCGTTCGCACGATGGGAACGTCTAAATACTACTTGGCTGATGAGGCCATCTCTGAGCTAGGAGTCAAAATTGGGAAAAACGGTTTATCCACAAGACAGAATGGGGTAGACGCCATAATAAAGATGCCGCTACACCGAACCAAAAAGCAAGTTCGTTCGTTCGTAGGAACCACCGAATGCTACCGCAAATTCATTTGACATATGTTATGCCAGTCGAAAACTCTCGATGTGGGAAACAGCGTATGCGACGGAGTACTGAAATCATTAGCTATAATGTAATACCAGGTTAATATAGTTTACCTACGGTAATTTTCTTTGTGTGTAGATAAAATATTTTTAGTTGGTTTATTTTGTACGTATAAGTGTATCCCTAATGTTATAGTTTTTTTTGTGTATTTCGTAGAATCGGTTACGATAAGTGTTAATTAGACGCACGGAGGACATAATTCAATCAATAAGAGTGATGTGAGCGGAGCGTTCCCCCTTTCGGTCGAGTAGCTTTTTGTACAGATGTTTTAGTAGGACTCTTTGCGTAGAGCACAGGCGATTCCCCCCTCCCCCCCAGGATCATCTTAAGGGTGGAGGAATGTAGAGGTATAATAAGAGATTAGTATATATATATATATATATATATATATATATATATATATATATGTATATATATATATATATATATATATATATATATATATATATATATATATATATATATATATATATATATATATATATATATATATAGGTATCGAGTCTGAGGAAATAATAACTTAAGACATGTGGGTTTAGCTTTGCCCCTTCGAAGCTCTCCGGTAACATAGGATAACGGGCAAAAGGGTAAGTGATACGAGACTTGTTCCTGACCTCAGTTCAAAAACGCAGGCCCTTCGAGGGTGCACTTATAAACAACCCATTCAAAAGTAAAAACTGCTGATATCGTATTGCCCCCTCTCCGAGCCACAAGACGCAAAAGTGCGTGAGACCAACCTGAGGTCCCACCTTGTGAGCCCTCCCCCCATTTACCTCCCCACCCACCTCAGCGGCAGTAATTTGGGTATATAACAGGATGACCCGGGTAAACCAGGCTTTTTGTTAGTTCCCACCGAAGAGACAAGAAAGTCACCGGTTGAGAGAAGATTTTTCGAGTTCGACAAGAAGACTTAAAAATCACCGGTACAAAGTTATTGCAAGTTAAGGAGAATTTGCAGTCCTTGTACAATACCAGATTGTACCAAGGAACCTCGGCACCGTTCGAGGCCTAAGATTAGTGAGTATCAACCGACACAGATTTAGGACTCCAAATCTTATTCTATCTGAGTTTGACAACTCCAAACTAGATAGATTTCTAATCCAAAATCGAAATTATATAAGCGAGACCGAAATCACTAGAAAAGAATATAAACATCTCCCAAGATTAGAAACCTTTTCAAGGTCATAAACGTACGAGAATCAACCCGCCTCCTCGCGCCTTTGTTTTGATTTTCTTACGCCAACTCGAAATTCCGTGTGGTGTCACTTATCCACCTTTAGGCCGGAGTAACGCCATCTTGGGGAGCAAACTGCAAACTACTCGAGCTACGCCTCTCAGAAACAAAAACCCCTGAAGATATTTTAACTGGAAACTGGTATTAATCTCCATTACCATATGTAAGTAAAGAATAATCCTTTTATTTATGTCCCCGTCCATAAAAATTAGTTTATTGGATGTCTGACTAAGGACAAAGTTATTAACTTAAAAATTGTTCCCCCCAGTAAAATTTTATCTCGAAGCGAGCTGCGAGAGCTCACCCAGTAATCCCATTTTCTTTTTTTAAGTGTATTAGAGCTGTATTTATTGTATGTTATTTAGAGAGATCGGTTATGTTCATTAAAGTCTATTTTTCTTTAGTAAATACTCTGTTTTAATTACCCTCAAACGAGTTGAAGTGGCAATATTTGATAAAGTCAAGAAAGAAACCCAGTTTATTCATTCAATAGAATAGAAATAAAGATTAGCACTCTTAGAGCCCGATCGTCAAGCAATCATCGAGGCACGAATCTACGCCTTAATTTAAAGTTATTTGGTTTATTAAAAATTAATGAAAACAAATAAATATATATAAATAAATATATATATATATATATATATATATATATATATATATATTAGTTCGGCATTCTACGACATCACTCACTCTTGCTCCTAATAAATGTCACAGGATTTTCCCTCTCAATCACGATGACATAAAGAAAGGGAGAGCAAAGAATTCGCTGTGCAATTATCGAAATTCTCTCTGATCTAAATGGCTTAAATCCACATTTGCCATATTGCAAAGTAATAAATGATTAGACCTTTGCAAGAGATTAATCCAGCTGTCTCTCTCTATAAAATTTTATTTCGTGGTTGGGTAGAAACTTATAACAATAATTTCGTTCTTCCTCATGTTATGAAGAGAAAATTATGATCGAGAAGTCTTTACAACGGTTTTCTCTTCTTCTTTCGTAAAGATTCTGATATAAATTATTTTAAAGTTTTTGTATATGATGACACAACCTGTTGTAATGGATACCATTTTCCTCATACGCAAGCAATTTCTATTAATCTCTATTTGAATCGATATCAAACAACTTATCCGTATGAATATTATGAAAACACTTGAAAACTAACATATAAGGACACTTTGTACCTATTACTACGGAAAAGCGTCGATTCTCTGCTATTTAAATTGAGTTTGGTCGTTTCAGCCCAAATTTCCCTAATTAATATATTTTGTGAATAGATATAATAATAAATGTCTTAGTTGCTCTCTGGACAGAAAACTGTACTCGATAAAATTGACTTAACTTATTGCAGATCAATGGATAGCTCACTTTGGACAGGAATGGATTATTCTTTCTGTGAAAACAAACACTTTTCGTCCATTCTCCGTTAAACATTCCCAGCTCTCTCTAAATTTAACACATATTCACTTCATACCATAGTGCCAAGCTTAAGAGGGCATTAAAATTCTGGAACGTTTTCTGCAAAAATTCGCTATTAGCTTCTTTTTTCATTCGCAAATAATGATTTCGCAAACTGCCTTTGGGGATAACACGTACAACAAACAAATGATAGCTGAATAGACAATCTCGCTCTACAATCATTCGAAGGCATATTCTCACGTGTTTATGGTGGCTTTTAAAAGGGGATTGGTACATGTCTTACCGCCTAGTAATCATAATTCATAAAGACCTTTTCTATGTAAGTCAAAATAGAAGGTATTTAATATTGCATTCCAGATTCTAGGTGACTCAAAAATATTAAAATGAAATAATATAAAGTTATCTCTTTGTCATAAATAATGTCACAATTTGCTGCTAGGATTCATTTTGCAAAAGTAAGAGAGGATACCCGTCGTTAAATATTAATATTTTATTTGATTTTACTTATCGGCGATAAATAATGTCTCTTTATCTTATTTGACCTATAATTTGGTACAATATTAGAAATCTATGTAAGTTATTTTACGAAACAAAATTCTAATTTTTCCCTCCCGATATATGGGTTGAGGGCTGATAACATTAGATATGCTATCTTTTCCTCCATATCTTCTTAGAGTTATCCTCTTTTCTCTATTTTCCTGGTTACTCTTCATCTTTCTCTAAGTAACATCATTATCCCCAAGCTATATGAAAATGCCTTAGCTGGTTAAGCACCATTCCAAGAATTCTTAAAAAAGTGACTAATTCGCCTTTAAAGGTTCAGTGAATAAAAATGTCTTCGTTGTTCATCTTTTTCTCTCTTTTCCAAATGATTAAAGTTAAAACTTGAGCATATTTAGAATAACAATTTGTTTCAAGCTAATCCCTCATATCGATCAAGTCAAAACGCTGTTTCATGGATTATGTCTGAGAAGGTGGATTTTGAAAGAATGATAAATATTTAACAACTTCATATTCATTGATGATAAAAAATTTGATCAGAAGGCATCTATTTGAACAAAAGTATTGGATTCCATGTAAACAAACGCCCATGCAATTTTGTTACGCTTGCATTTAAGTGTGGGAAAAAATTGTATGGCGTAGCTTGATATCTCTCAGGAATACGTCTGTAGATTGTATAAGTTTTCAAAAATCTGGGAAGGGAAACGTCCTTTTCATCCAAGGATCTGAATAAGAGAGGTGTAATAAAGTTGATTGACTCCTACTGATGCTAATTGTTCATATTTTATAATGAGCTTTGTGTCTGCCAATACATAGATACCATAAAACACGTAGAGTGTCATAGACTGTTTGCCAAGAAGAAAAACGGTTTGCTGATTATGGGCATATCTCATTGCACGAAATGTTGCACCTAATTGATGTAACCATTTGAGGGAGTGTCTTTTGTAAGAACTGAATCACTGACCGAGCGTTGTGATTTTTCAGAGACGATATTTGCAATAGGATACCCAATTAAGAGAAGATGATTCTATTCAGTTACACTGAGTTTTTAAAACTTTAGACGTAATTGGAAAAGAAAGATTCAACTACAGTATTGGAATCATTAGCTTTAAGTGGCTATACGTTTATCCATTTGGTTTAGTGACGTTTTATCATCTAGTATGATAGGAAAATCGTTTAGTATGGATATCTGAATAGTATGAAACCTCTTATTTGGAACACAGACTTACTGGACTGGCGGCATTGAATGACATTCTAATTTGAATTTGGGGGAATGAAAGCAAGTTCTAACCCATTCACGAATCTCTTTACTTATATGTTTCATACAAAGGTTTCTGAGATGAATTTAAAAGATGTGGATATACCTAAATCTCTTAACCCTGATATGCCGCCGGATTTATTTTTTTCTTAACTTTTTAGAACTGACATAAATTTTATGTAAAATCGGTCTTAGTAAAACACTGAAATGGGTAGAAATAATTTTATTACATAGATTGTAACAAAAATTAGTGTCATAAATGTAGGAAGTTAGGAAAATGGAAGAGCAAAAATCGCACAATTTGCTTGTTATAAACTATTTTAGAACATTCCACAATCTATTGTAAAACATCTATCCTTTTGCATCAGAGTATTACAGTACTATATATATGTCTCTCTCTCTCTGTATATATATATACATATATATTGGCATAAAAACTACCACCCTTTCGAGACGTTTAACCATGCATCTGCAAAACATCTAGTTGATAACAGCATAATTAAAAGAAAAAAAGGTAATAAAGCTAGGCTGAATATCTTAGAGCCATCTTAATAAACGAAGAAAAGCGGGCCATCAATAGTCAAGCGGTAAGCTAAAATCGAACAATAAAGTTGTTTTAAAATCCCACTGACCAGATTGGCTCGTTCCCTTAAATGTAGCGCTCTAGCAAGGCGGACTAAATGTGTCCCCAAAACCATTTTTTTTCATTCTGTCCGATTCTGACACCACACATTTCATCGGTAAAGGAGGAAAGAATACATAAATACGCTCCGAAGATGATCGACTAAGATAGAAAACTCAGCAATTTAGTTTGTTTTTTATCAAACTCATTTATTTAAAAGAAAGATAAATACAGGACAAGTGATGTACCATCTACAAGAGGGTATAATACGAAAGTTAAAAGAATGGAAAGTTGGCAAAGGAAATTGACTAAGGCGAAATATACCATGGTCTTCAACAAAATTTGCATTCAAGAAAGACTGCTACCCATCTACCCATCTACACTAATATATATATATATATATATATATATATATATATATATATATATATATATATATATATATATATATATATATATATATATATATATATATATATATTTATATATTGTAATACCTTTTTAGTATGATATTGAGAAAAATATTTTATATACAAACCAACATCACAATTTCGGCAACGTGTTGTGCATTATGTATGACGCTCTCTCCATCAAGTTTTGTGTCTTGAGGAAAAACATGGTCCAGGTGCTCGTAGCGACTGTCGGCAAAATTATGGTGAGATGGCCTTTCTCTTGCTGTCCTTTTATTTTGACTATATCTTTCTAGAAGTGCATTCGCTACCTGACGAAAAGCCAGATGATCAGGTGGTCCACCTCTGCTCTTATGAATCTGCCACGAATTTTGCGCGGCGACGTCTATACAGTGTGTTATTATTGGAATATACCACTTCTTTCCTCTTATTGCAAATCTGTAAGGACTCATAGTTTGATCGGCATGGTCAACATCCCCTGTATTGTGATGATACATGTAAATCATTTTGGGCTGATCAATAACAATTTTTTTTCATCTAAGCTTGAGAATATTCTTTTGTGGAGTGAGTTGGCTGAACACAGAGGCTGTTTGATGCAACTGAAACAACACTATTGTCATTCCATTTGACAATAGTTATTTCATCTTCCGTACATCTGAAATCGTACGATCCACGAGGCTGTTTTTTCATGCTTGTTTCTTCCAGTAGGTTCCACCTTCCTGATCGATTTTCTCGAATAGTTACGGTTGCCCTAATCCAAGATTGGTCAACTGTTGAAGTAAGGGTAACCCAATGAATAAATTGTGCAAGTTGAATGAATACGGGAATCTTCCCTTTTGACCAAGAAAATCTGCATATTGCACGATGACACTAGCCTCAAGTTGCCAGTCCTTGTGTGCTTGGTTCTGGTACGTCTTGATGCCTTATATGGGTTCATCCATGTGATATAGTCATGTTTGGTAGCTCCTACTCACATTTTATACCCATTATCTAATCGGTTTTCCGTGGATGAATAGCTTACACTCATGATTCCCTTAGTATGAAACCATTCCCTTATTGATATTATGGCAGTCCTCATGAGGGGCATGGGGTAGAAAACTATAATTTAGTTGTTGAAGAAATGGAGGCACTTTAGAAAGTGTAGCTTTCTTATAAAGTTCGAGGTTAATACAAGCATGTAAATTAGCCATAATAAATTAAAATCTACATTTCCCCAGTCGTGATGCACTTTTCGTCAAAGCAGTTCCGTTGGGCAGCAAATGTATTGGAAAAAGTCACGAGCATATTTATGATTTCTTCATAAAAAAAACTTGTAAAGCTCAATCAGAGCTTTCTCATCGTGAGCTGTCATCATCGGCTCCCATTCATCGAAACATGTTACAATTACGTCTGTTTTCGCCAGGTGTAAATTTTCCTTCTAAAGCATTCTAATTTTACTTTATCATCCTGAAACGAACTTTCACCATCCACAGAGGCCTCAGAATTACTGATCTCAGCCTCTATACGTAACTGACCATCATGCAATCCGTCAATACATACTTGATCTTCAGTACCTGAATCTTTATCGGTTAGATCATCGCAACAATTCACCCGCGGAAGTATTGTGATAGCAATATCACCGTAAAGGAAACGCCCATCGTTTGCTTCAATAAGCGTTTCTATCTCCTCCGCAGTTAGAGTACTAAAAAAGACACATTTATATGTATAATTTTATATATGATCTTAAGATATATAATTTTGTATTACATAAAAATATACATATGGATAAATATACAATATGTATAAGCCTAAGATATGTGTGTGGAATTAGTTTTGTTAAAAAGAATACAAACAGCTAGGCTATAAAAATAATCATGAAAATCTAAGGAAATACCAGGCCTATTTGCCTAACGTCCTATATGTAGAACGCTCAAATTCAACTAAACTTAGAATTAGACACAATAAAGATAAGAATATTCTCTTACTCACACATTTCACTTCGATTCTAAACAGATTAAAATAATTAATGCCAACTTATACAGAAACAAAGTTAGCCTTTATATACTTACGTTTTTGTTGTAGGCGAAATGTCACTTTCGGCGGCGACATTTATAAAAATTTCTCCTCACGCATAGATATAGGAAGTTAGGTAAGGTCAGGAAAGGACTGAATTGATCGCAAATAATAGAGAAATTTGCGGAGGGTAATGCTCTCCAATGAACTTGAGGTTAGAAGTGTCTTTGTCAAAGCATCCAATTCTTAATTGAAAGGTTGAGATTTAGCTAAAGACTCAGATATAATAATAGTAAACGAAAGAATTGTAGAACAGATAGACTGACATTTAGGAGTTAGAATGTCATATTTTGAGATTGCCAGTTAAAGTTTTATAGATTGTATGTTTCAAATGCCTGGAAGTACCAATGTCGCGTTTTTCACACATTAATACTTGCAATCATGGCAGTGTTAAGAGCATCAAGAGGATTATTTTATCCAAATAGGTGCCTATAGTAATTATATTACGGAGTAATGTGTTCGAAAGCACAAGCTTCCTCTTGAGTGGGTCTGGTTGTAAGAGATTTGCCAGCCAAATTATTACTTGCAATCAGCTAGAAAATGGAAATTAGTGCTCTCTAAGCAATAATGAAAATGTTTAATTTCAAGAGCTATAGAGTAACGTTAATTCCTTAGTAAATATTGAATATTTTAATTTAGAACCTTTAACTTCCTTACTAAACTATCCTAGCGTACCTGAAAAATATCCGCACAATTCTATATTCTTGCGCCGAAAGCAATAACAAAATACCCAAGCCAGACTGAACAGCCTATCGGACCCCGTCGTTGAAAAAAATGTTTTACAATTTATTTTCTTAGGCACAAAACCTTCATGAGAGCCTATTCTAGGCTATCGTCACTCGCTGGTGATCACCATGCGATCTTGAACCAGAAGTGCCTCATAACCCTCGCCTCAACTATGCCAGTCGACTATGATAAGGCCTAATTGGGTGTATTGAAAGAAGTTAGTTTAAGGAATAGCCGACAGCCGAATTCAATACCAGAGGAATCCAAGAAACACGGATGGACTGCAACCCCCGCTGAGGAATCCTAAAGGAAATCAGTCGCGAATTAAAAAAAACAATTGGAGGGCGCCACCTCGGGTGGAGGCAGTTGATTCGGCTTTCCTCCATCATCAACTCCGTCATGATTCACCCCTTGGGAGGACCACACCCGGGTCCATTCTTTATCATCCATTCATCCCATCATCGGCAGTTCAGGTTTGCCGGAATGTGTGGTCAGAATACGGCTGGGGGACTCCCTCCCTTCATTCAGAAAACTAATGACGCACTACCCATTAATTAATTCTAAACTCGCGATCACGATTAATAGGGGTAAAGTTTCTGCTCACTTTTAGAAAAAGAATATAAAGAAGAATGTGAAACAAAATAAAGGAAAGGAACCCCCTCCTTCCTTGGGAGATAAAGAAGATCACCATGAGAGTCACCGTACGTGCCCTCTGAGTCCATGCAGTTATCCCTTTAGAGACTTGGCTTAGTTCACATGGTCATAATTGATTGAAATTTGACTTATAAAGTCTTGTTGTGTCCACTATTAATATGATATTGTCAATACTCTGATAAAAAATTATTTACAGTAGGTTTTGAACAAGTTCCCAAAATGGGAACGTTGTAAACTTCAGAGGTACTTTTTAGGTGGAAAAGGCTTAAAAAAAAAGAATAATTGTTTTTTATATATATAAAATTCATTTCAAAAACTATTTTCACATTTTTATAATGTATATGCTGCTATCATATATATATATATATATATATATATATATATATATATATATATATATATATATATATATATATAATATATATATATATATATATATATATATATATATATATATATATATATATATATACATATATATATATATATATATATATATATATATATATATATATATATATATAAATATATATATATATATATATATATATATATATATATATATATATATATATATATATATATATATATATATGTATATATATTTATATATATATATATATATATATATATATATATATTTATATTTATATATATATATATATATATATATATATATATATATATATATATATATATATATATATATATATATATATATATATATATATATATATAATATAGGTATACATATGTAAGCAAAATATATGGTGCAACTTTGGTGAAGGCAAAATAAATTTCTTATGTATAATTTATACCTATGAACCCATATACTAGATCTAAATATACATATGAATTGATAACCATTAATAAACGAAAACACTAATTTTCCTTTTATACTAAAGTTATAATGATGAATTTAGTTACAGGTCTTCTCTAAATAATGAGCTGTGCATATCAAATCATATTTGATATTTATTTACTTATTATGATAAATAACACTTCATCCCTTCTTATGCATTCTTTTGTTGCACTTTTGGCACTGCAGCCTGGTGTTCTTTGATCATACTATAAATCTACCTTGGAAAGCTGGTACCAGAATGTGAGTGATTTCATCAAATCTTGAACCTCTGCATGCCTGAGGATTAGGCCCACCATGCCATTTTCATTCTTTTTTCCACTAGTGCTTGTCTGAACTGTAGGAGTGTCATACTAGTGGATAGGTTTACATGCTTGTAAACTCGGTATGCTGCCATCACAGGCATATTCATATTGTGTGAAAAAAATTCAACGACCATTTTCTAGATCGGAAGCGTGGTCGGTAAGAAGATAAACTATCAAAGATATCTACCCTACCCATTCCTTTATTTTACATGCTAATAAAATATGGTTGCCTAACAGCTTTTTTACTTTTCCTGTTTTACTTTTACATCTATTTTTGCGATAAGAGTTATGCTGTAGTAGCTACTTGCAACATTACAACTGAATTATCATTCCATTTTGACCCAAATAACTGACCCATCTGATTTGAAATCATAAAATCCTTTGTCTCTCTCTTTCCTTTTTTATTTCCTTGTTGTTCGGGAGGGGGGGAGGACGACAATGCCTGTCCTTTGTCTTGTTTTCTCGAACTGTCCTTCAAGTACGGATTCCTTTCTGAGTTAAGTTACTTAGGAGTTTGTGGCTTATAAATGAAATTATAAAATAATTACATGCTTTGAATAGTTTTGAAGCATCAAAACCATTTGATCAACTACCTGATACCCTAAATGTAATGATGCACTTTCTTCTTTTCCTCAATAAATAGAGAAATTGTATGGATAGCCATTAGAGCCACACATCATCCACATTTTAAACCTAAAGCTAACGGGCTTATTATTTATGAATTGTTTGGCACTATGTAATCCCTTGTAATTGGTCATAGACTCACCCAAATTGCTGACAATTTTTGCGAAGCATCTCTAAAAGTGGCTGCACATTAACTAATTTAAACTCAGATAATTTGTTGTTATCAACGATGTAGATATACCTTTTAATTGTTTTAAATCTATCCCCGATCATTGCTTTTGAATATATTGGAGCTTTCATATCTTCAATAGTATGTAGACAAATATGAATTTTCAGATTGTAATGAATGGTTTGACAGAAATTGAAGTTAGAGATAATTATGTACTTTAGTGAATATTGACATTTTGGGCACACGATCGTCACACATATGTGTGTAGAAATATGTGCATACACACACGTGTATGGACACGTTTCCACACACAAGCATGCATCAGAACAGGCATTAATTTACTGCATTAATATATTAAAGTAGTTTTTTTTTGTTTTGTTACACTTAGTTGGATATATATATATATATATATATATATATATATATATATATATATATATATATATATATATATATATATATATATATATATATATATATATATATATATATATATATATATATATATATATATATATATAATATATATATATATATATATATATATATATATATATATATATATATATATATATATATATATATATATATATATATATATATATATATATATATATATATATATATATGTATATATATATATATGTATATATATATATATATATATATATATATATATATATATATATATATATATATATATATATATATATATATATATATATATATATATATATATATATATATATATATATATATATATATATATATATATATATATATATATATATATATATATATATATATATATATATATATATATATATATATATATATATATATATATATATATATATATATATATATATATATATATATATATATATATATATATATATATATTGTGAGAGAACGGGTTGAGGACGCTTAATTTCAACCACTAACACATGTTATTTAAAACCACGATGCTACCTACGTGCATCTTCGCTTTGAAGCCTGATGCCTTATCGCAGCCGCCTGAGTCAATGTTTAAACAAGAAGGTTTATCTTTGCCCGTTCGCCCCATGTGCTGACCTCGCCCGATTGAGTTAGGCTTATGGGCAGATAAGGCATTGTTCTCAGGCTCGGCTGTGAAAACTCTCGAAGCCCCCACTTCATTGTCCCCCACGCCAAGGGGATGTCCTAACTATTTATTTGGAAACTTTACCACTAACATCAGATTGGAGATCCAGGTTTTCGTCGCGAAACATCACTACGACCCACTTTCACCTTGTGCGCCAAGGGACCTCGACCTCGAAAATCACAATCACTTGTCCAGAAGAAGGACAATATCCCTTGGGTGACAAGATTTGAGCCTTCGTGACGCCAAGTCCACAAGGCTTCACTGATTGTTCAGAAAGAGAACAACTTTAGAACAGCCATTGTTCTTTTAAGCCCGTTGACAAGATTTGGTTCTCAGCCCCCCCCCCCCTGTTGTTCAGAAAGAGAACAACGTTAGAACAGCCATTATTCTTTTGAGCCCGTTGACAGGAACTGTTCTCAACCCCCCTAATGTTGTTCAGAAGAGAACAACGTAGAACAGCCATTGTTCTTTTGAGACCGTTCGCCAAGAAACGGTTTTCACCCTTCCCGCTTGTTGTTCAGAAGAGAACAACATTAGAACAGCTATTGTTCTTTTGAGCCCGTTCGCCTAAGAAACGGTTCTCACCGTTCCTCCTTGTTGTTCAGAAGAGAACAACATTAGAACAGCCATTGTTCTTGAGCCCGCAAACAAGAGACGGTTCTTCCCCCCCCCCCGTTGTTCAGAAGAGAACAACGTAGAACAACCATTGTTTTTCAAGCCGTTTGTCAAGAAACGGTTCTAATTCCCAAGACGCCACGTAAGGATCATTTAATTCCCCTCCCTTCGGCTGGAACTCGCCAGCGGCCTGAAAATTCCTTCACGTCACCTTCCTCAGCCCAACAATATAATGACGTAAGCCGAACGTTACCTTTGAGTATTTAAGTATTTTTGTCAACTCTATCCGGTGCTTTGAAATGTCTTAGCGAACCATCCCATCCCTTTAACTTTATATTTGTTTTACCTTTTTAAATCTATCTTATTCCTCGGATTAGTTAGATTCCCCACGACCCTCTCCATTCTCCGTTCATGTCAATATTTTGCATTTTGTGTGTTGTTGATAGTTATTATTAATAAAACTCTATTTTATTAATGATAGCAATATTATTATCGTTGAGCTCAGTTCCACTTCTTAAGCATATCGAAGATACATAATATCGGCCAGCCTAGACATCCACGCACTTTAAACATAATTAAATAAGTTCCTCCAACGAATAGTTAAATATGGTATATCTTCGAGATTCCATTCTACGACATATATATATATATATATATATATATATATATATATATATATATATATGTATATATATATAATACTATTTAAATTTGGTATCAAGTGTGTGGGGTTTGACGCTATATCTTTGCAAACACTAGTCTCAGTCGAGTAAAGCATAGTGTTATTCGTTATAATAATAGAGTATAGTAGTTCCCTTTTGTTTTAACGATTGCTATATCCTTTTTTGAAACTTAAGAAGCTGGAGTAGCTCAAGGAACTGTTATAATAATTTGTTTGTGTTTTTTTGTGTGATTTTAGTCAGTGGTTATTTAGATCGAGAAACCAAGTACGAATAGGTCTGTGCCCATATTTGAGGTAGGCTAATTCTCTAGAAGGCATAATTCTTGTTGCAAGGAATTTTAGTTAGTTGACTATTGCGCCCCCAAGTGCAAAGATGACTTAGTTCGAAATCTTTAAAGCGCAAGGAGAATCCTTTGGATTTTACGGAAAAGAACTAATTGAGTAAGTTTAAGAAAAGCAAAGAACAGAAAGAGAAAGAGAAATCCAACGAGAAGAAAAAGAAAGAGAAATCCAACGAGAAGAAAGAGAAAGAGAAATGCAACGAGAAGAAAAAGAAAGAGAAATTCAACGAGAAGAAACAGAATTTCAACGAGAAGAAAGAGAAAGAGAAATCGAACGAGAAGAAAGAGAAAGAGAGGAACGGAAAAAACACGCTGAGCTTCACCATCAGATTGAATTAGCTCGTGTTGAAGCAGAAATACAGTCAGCCAGTTCACGTTCTGAAGCCCCCCCAATCTCCCACTAACCTCCCCAATTTCAAGGACGGAGAGGATTTCGGAGCATTTTTTACCTACTTCGAAAAGATCCTCGAAATCAATAACATGGATCTGGAGGCTGAAGGTGTAGTCAGATTAATTCCCTTGTTAAATTGTAAATTGCGCGAAATTTTTATATCTTTACACCCTGAATGTACAATTAACTACAGCACCTTAAAAGCTAAGTTATTGGCCGCTTATAATATGACTCGGCTGTGAAAACTCTCGAAGCCCCCACTTCATTGTCCCCTACCCTAAGGGGATGTCCTAACTATTTATTTCGAAACTCTACCACTAACATCAGATTGGAGATCCAGATTTTCGTCGCGAAACATCACTACGACCCACTCTCACCTTGTGCACCAAGGGACCTCGACCTTGAAAATCACCATCACTTGTCCAGAAGAAGGACAATATCCCTTGAGTGCCAAGGTTTGAGCTTTCATGACGCCAAGTCCACAAGGCTTACCCTGTTGTTCAAAAAGAGAACAACATTAGACAGCCATTGTTCTTTTGATCCCGTTGACAAGAAACGGTTTTCCCCCTTCCCCCTTGTTGTTCAGAATAGAACAAAATTAGCAGAGCCATTGTTCTTTTGAGCCCGTTTGCCAAGAAACTGTTCTCACCCTTTCTTCTTGTTGTTTAGAAGAGAACAACATTAGAACAGCCATTGTTCTTGAGCTCGTAGACAAGAGACGGTTCCCCCTCCCCCCTGTTGTTTTTCAAGCCGTTCGTCAAGAAACGGTTCTCATTCCCAACACGCCACGTCAGGATCATTTAATTCGCCCCCCCTCCTTCGGCTCAACTTGCCAGCGGACCGAAAATTCCTTCACGTCGCCTTCCTCTGCCAAACAAGTATAATTACGTAAGCCGACTTTTATCTTTAAGTATTTAACACTTTTTGTCAACTCTATCCGGTGCTTTAAATGGTTTAGCGAACCATCCCATTCCTGAAACTTTATATTGTTTTTTACTTTTTAAATCTATCTTAATCCTCGGATTAGCTAGATTACCCATGACCCTTTCCATTCTCTGTTCATGTCATATTTTGCGTTTTGTGTGTTTTTGATAGTTATTATTAATAAAACTCTATTTTATTAATGATAGCAACATTATTATCCTTGAGCTACATAATATCGGCCAGCCTAGACATCCACGCACTCTAAAGATAATTAAATAAGTTCCTCCAACGAATAGTTATATATGGTATATCGTCGAGAGTCCATTCTACGACATATATATATATATATATATATAATAAAAATCAATTCTTCCTATAAACACAATATAAATGGAGTAAAACTAATTAAATGAAACAAGGTACTTACCCATAAAACGATGTATAATCCATGAAGAGAGCGTGCACAAAACGTGTTTACCTAATGTATTCCGAGTTTCAAATGACAAATATCACATCAAACCTGTGGATTGCGCCAAGATACAGATTTGAACGTGTTATAATCTGTGCAGCGTGATCGAAGTTTAGGGAAAACCAGGCAATGGCTTCGCCAGTCCCCCTACGGGGGTGAGCTTGCGCTTCGCTCCTAAGATTAAAATTTAAAATAAAAAAAAAACCAACCATGTTTAAATTTTTATAATTTTCAGAACTTCGTCAATTATAATAATTTTAAAAAGGGACTCTAAACTAAATTTTTCCTCTTTCAAAATTTACGTTGCTTAAATATGGTTATAGAAGAAGATATATAGAAATAAATTTTCTGAACTTCACCATTTGTAATTCTTTGGGTTTTTAAATTTCGATACTTATATTTATTTCTGAACTTCACCATTTTGTTTTTGGATATTATATAAAAATTATTAGAAAAAACGTTGATAAAATAAACTTAAGTCATAACCAAACAAAGATGAAATTATTATTCAAATACTCAAAAAATTTCCCTTCTTAAATTTTAAAGTTAATGATGATGAGGACGATAATATTAAGTGATAGCACGATCTTAAATTATACAGTTAGTGATGCTGATAATACTAAGTGATAATTGTAATTTTTGTATATATCTGATAACCCATAATATGGTTACTAAAATTTATTTTATACAAATATATAAAAAAAAATTAGAGTAAAACATAATTTTTCATTTGAGGATGCTCATTTACTGAATTAAGTTGAACATTGAACTTAAAAGTCATTTAGAAGTTGTGTTCTCAAAATGGGAACGTTGGACACTAAAAGGATAAGGGCGAATGTCTGGTCCGCCAAGTCCTCTTTACAAATCTGAGGGTTGCACTTGTAAAACTACTAGAAGTTAGGGGGAGGATCAAATGCAATTGTATTTTATTTTAATTGTATTTAAATACATTTTTCACATATTTATACTTGTATTTTGGCATCCAGAGAAAAAAGTATCTTGAATTTGTATTTGTATTATGGCACCCAGAACAAAAGTATTTTGTATTTGTATTTTTATTTCGAGTCTAAGTCATTTGAGAAGGATATACAAACTCAGAGAGAGAGAGAGAGAGAGAGAGAGAGAGAAAGAATCAGAGAGAAGCATGATTTACGAGATATTATAAAACCGGTTATATCTGGTACACGCCAGGATCGCACGTCGCCCGAACGCGTGAGGGTTTTCTAGAACATTCTCTAACGTTCAGGAATGTTGGGTGCAAAAACTCTAAGAGTTTATGAGGCACGTGAACCGCGTACTTTCATTCAGTCTTTATTTGAATAGTAAGGGGTAAAGGATACTCTCTCTCTCTCTCTCTCTTGTTCGATGGGTTTATTATCATAATACTAACACACATAATGATATGATGTGTGTTAATAGAATGCTTAATTATTGAAATAGATATTCTCTTGTGTTATCACTTAAAGTACGAGTTAAATTTTCTAATCCACAGGTTTCTCCATCCTTTTTTCCTTTTACACATATTCGTATATATTTTCTTTGGTTGATTATATTTTATTATTTAGTTTCGTTTTTCACTTAATGTTTTATGTTGTTTTTTTTTTTAAATTGCTTATTTTTTTAGTTTGTTATTAACCACTTGATATTTTTGTTCTTTTACTGTGATTTTTTTACTTTTATTTTTCGGTTTTTTCTTTCTTAGCATTCTGTTTTAGTACTCAGATATATGATTTAGGGTGAGGTAAATTTATAAGAAACGAAGTATATATGTTTGTTTAGAGATATATTTACCAAAAGTACATGTTAAGGACCTTAAGGGTTTTACTCTTTATTTAATCAATTCAATCACCGCCAGCCTCATAGACAGCTAACAGGAAGCGTCAAACATAATAATGGCTTCTCGACGATTTCCGTAAAATTGGCTAAAAACTATGGTGATTATGAATCTACATATGATGTTGCATTAACTTTGAAAATAATTAGAGTATTTCTTTCTCTGAATTCCCAACTTCAGCAGTTTTACATATTTGTCAAATATCTTTACCAAGCCAAATTCTTTTTTCTTTATTTGCTACAATTTTTAATTTACTATCGAAATCAAATATTATGGTCTTACCATTTAATTAACTCTGGTATATATGTAGATAGATAACATAGAGTAAAATGCTAAGAACTGGATCGTGTGGTAACCCATTAGTGTATTCAAGGAGGAGGCTTTTTTCATATGAATAAGTGAAAAACCGATGAGGTTTAACCAGTCATATATTGAACGTAAAATATTGCACACTTATACATATGTCTGCTTTTAAAATGTCATCTTATGGAAACTAGATCGCAATGGCCGTTGCTTACTCTTGCAGCCCAACTCACCCTGGCCACTAGCCTAACTGATAAGATACTCTGAGAAAATGCCCTTGAAAGGAAGTCCCCTGAGAAATACCCCTGTATTCTTTCAGGATCACGAGCGCCAGCGTGAGAATTTTAGAAAATTCGAGAAAGAATCGGTCCCTCACTTAATCCCCCGTCACAGCTGTGTTTGCGTTCGGACACCACACGTCCCCGCCCCATCCCCTGCGATAACGCCGTGCGCAGTCATAGTAACTCTAACCCCATATCGTGAGGCAAGTTTCATCACCTGGAACGACGCGTTATCATAAAATGTGTTTGTTATACAGGCGCAAAAGAATCTCTTACGAACTGCAAGGCGCTCAAGCGTCTATCGGATTAGCTAACCTGGTATTTAACCCGAAGCTCACCATCTCTCAAGGAGATTCAAAGCCCGCCATCCACTCCGTTCAGACTGCCTTCTGTTTCCCGTGAACTTCCGTAACCCGTCGTCGTACCTCGTCAAATATCTCGTCAGCAGATCTACCTTCGTTAAGCTTTGTTCCCTGTTCAGAGGATTCTTTATCACGAAGTAAGTCAACCCCATCTTCAACTCTCCCTCGTCAAGACTCACCGAAGTATCTTCTTAGAGACTTGCACCGTTGGTCCCCCGGGATTGAAAGTAAAGCGATCTTGTATGGTCATCCCCAAATTACCTCGTTAATCTTCAACTAAATCATTTAACTACCATAAGTAATTTGTTCATCCAGATTAGTGCAGCTCATCCTAGCCACATGATTCATCAAATTTTTCGGCCTGTTCCGCTCTTGCGCCCACCTCGGCGCCATAATGTGTTAGCAACCTACGACTGACTCATCTCGGAATTGTGTCAGTTCTCGCGAAAAGTACGCACGCGCGCCGAATAAACTACGAAGCTGTTATCAGGAAGCAGTATATCTAGCTTCCGACTGTGAGACTAACGTCACGTACGCTCCTGTGGTGAGCTTGTTTAAATAGGGGCTCCCTTCTCTTCATGGGAGAGAACCTTTCTGGACATCGTTCAGCGAGGACATTCTGCCATTTTACCCTGCCAACTTTGACGCTGATTCCTTTTACTACTGCAACGATTATTGCTGTCTCCAGACTCGTACTCCATTCGTTCTCTGTTGGGAATTCGATTACCCTGGGCAAGCTACGTGTATCTCTCTTCACTCTACCACCTCCGCACTTGGGTACTCCGCTATTTTGACCACCTCCACCCTTGGATACTTGGTCATCGAGTCTTCAGTCACCCGTGGATCCGCCATCTTCTAGAGCTCATTAACCCCTGTGTAATTCATCCTCTAGATCGCGCCGCCCGTGGGTCCTGAGGCCTCTCAATCATCGACTTCACCCATTGGTCTCTAGTCATCTCAATCGTCACCACCCGTGTGTTCTTCGTCACCTGGTGTTCCATTCACCTGAAGTCGCTCCACTGCTTTCGTATCAGGTATTAGGTATATTTCTATTGTCTTACGCCCTTTAATTTCTTAAGTACTCATGTCGAGACTCATTGCTTTTGTGTGAATAACGAAGGACGGTGGTTATTCTTTTTATACCTCTTAGCTAAGTAGTGTAGTTGATTAGTTTTAACGACGCGTGTCGTTTCGGCGTAAAGTGCCTATTTTTCATAATATCCCTTATTATAAAGGGATTTTATTTAATAACGCCGTGTTGTCGTTAGGTGGTTTCGAAGTTTGTGAATTTTAATCCTTTTCGTAACCTCTTGTAATCCATCAACAGGTTATTTTTCCTTTTTGTAAATTATACGGTTGAAATTTCCTGAGCATTTATTGTACCTTTGCTGATATTTGAGCACCGTCCTGGTAACCTTTTTGGTAACCTTTCTCTTGTGTGTATTTTGGGGCTGAGACAATCGAGTTACTCGTTTGCCCCCACAACCCCTTTTGTATATATATATATATATATATATATATATATATATATATATATATACAAATTTTCCCCTTTTATTATATATATATTAAAATTATATTTTGCGGTATTATCTTTATATATCCTTTGAACTACAACTTGGTAAGCCATTAGTCTAAACCCGGTCAACCGTAAATCGCACTCTTTATTAATCGTCCCGGAAATATTTCAGCAGCTTTTTCCAGCTGTCTACTCGTGCTTGTGTACGTTTTTGAGCGCCGAGCTAGTCTACACATGCATACCTCGACATATATATATATATATATATATATATATATATATATATATATATATATATATATATATATATATATATATATATATATATATATATATATATATATATATATATATATATATATATATATATATATATATATATATATATATATATATATATATATATATATATATATGTATATGAAGAACGTTACAGCCACGAGGAAAATGAAACAATGGAGAACTGCGAGGCCTTTCGACTAATGGTCCTTTACTGAGCAGACTAAAAGACAGGGAAAAAAGAGAAAGATATTTATACACCTGATTAATGAAAATATGGGATATAAAGATTAAAAGAGGTGGGATTAACAGATACGTGGAAAAAACCTATTAACAAGATGAGCCATCAGGGTTATAAAAAAGTTTACGGCTTACCAAAGAAAGGGGGAGGGGGCAATGCTTGGGAATCACATATGCAATAAAAAAAAAAAAAAAAGTTTACACATGATAACTAGAAAATAAGACAAAAGAAAAATATGAGGAAAGGTTTTTTTGTATAAATAAGCTAAAATAACTTCTATGTGGTAATTATTAATTCATAAATTTTATCTTTAAAGTTATTCTTAAACATTCTTTTGATACAAGGGCTTCAAAAAATACATTCCAGGGCTGAGATTAAAATTCGAAGTCAGTTGTATAAATGCTGATTCTAAAAGATTTCGTGAAAAAAAGTCATTTGATTTGGCAATCACAGAACTCTCCTTCCAATTAATACGATGGGAATTTTCACTCAAATGGATAAAAATGGCATTTGATGTTTGCCCAGTGCTTACAGAGTACTTATGTTGCTTAATACGCACATTCAGATCCTTTCTAGTTTGCCCAATATAAAATGAAGGGCAATCCAAACAAGGAATTTTATAAATTACGTTATTTGTTTCATTAGGGCAATTTTTTATTAACATTCTTTTTAAAATATTAGTATAAGAGCAAACAAGATTTACATTAAGTGTTTTTAACAATGTTTTCACGGTTTCAAAGCCATTAAAATAAGGTAAAATGAGAATATTCTTGGGCGCTTCCTTCTCAATAGTACTTTCGTTATAAAACTTTTTTTTGGCTTTATTATAACAAATATCAAGTATATTTGCTGGATAACACAAGTCTGCACCGATTTTTCTTATAGATTCAATTTTCTGATCCAAATATTGAGGACTGACACTGCGCAACGCACGTAAAAACATAGAGGAAAAAATTGATACATTATTATTAAGATGGTGGCCTGAATAAAAATGGACATAGGTTAAGTTGTTGGTTGGTTTCCTATAAATACTAAAATTGCAATTAAATGATTCCTTATGTATTAAGACATCTAAGAATGGAAGGCAAAACAAACTTTTGTTGTAAAATGAAAAATTGAATGTTACAACTAATTAAGTTATTATGATAGCTTGAAACCAAAACAGTAATAAAGTATATATATTTACTTTTACAGGATTGTATAGAGAAGAAAAAAGAGCCATGAAGTTTGCCATTCCTGAAGCTTCAGCCTGAACCCACTGAACAATCAAGCAAATGCTCCTTCTTCATGTTGAACCCTCCCGAACGTCGAAGTCGCGAAAATGCAAATGCTTTTTTCTATCCCGATCTTCCATGCCCTATTGCACCAGTACCACTCATTGCTAATCTTCCTGTACCTAAAAGTTCAGAAAGTAATAAGCCAGGCACAAAAAAAAACTACAATTTAGACGCTGCATAGATCAGTGAAGATGTACACCACAATATCAGAGATATTGAGGTTGAGAGGAATCCATAGTATCTAAACAAAAGAAACCCCAATAACCTTGTCAGAGAACGTGGCTTGTCAAATTCAAAAGCAGAGCTTTTTATTTCTCGGCTCAAATATTAGGACTTTTGCATGAAAACGTTCAAGTCACAACCAAAGAAAACGTCATTAACATTTTACAAGATATTTTACTTATCAAGCTGGGCTATGCTACTGCAATTATATATCTGGGCTCTTTGATACAATTTGAATTTCAGTTAATCTGAAAGAGGGGTTCTTTGCTTTTCTTTGCTTTGTTTTGCTTTGTGTCGTCTATTGAGCTCACTGATGACGGATGGCCTCATATTGAGGGCATGAACAATGTCATTCACCTCAAACAACTTTGAATTATAAGAACTAAGGCTAGAAAGAGGATGAAGACTTAAAATAATTAGGATTATTGATGGGTCTCTAGTGAGGTTTTATCAAGTTTAAAAGTCTTCCCTGTCTTTGTGAAGTAGGGCTACCCCAGCCCTTTATCAAATAGAGCACTGGCTACAAATGACAGATTTCTCTGTTAGAAGGCATAATGCCAATCAAGCAAGTTATAGACCCTCAAAAGCTGTCATTCCATCCATTGTATTTAAATGAGGTGTGAAGAAACAGTTTGTTGGAGCTATTAACAAAGAGTCTGCAGACTTCATGAAACTTTTAATTTTCTTTCTCAAACTCTCTGGGAGGGAGGTGAAAAATGATATCTTTGTAAAATTATATGTTGTGCACAATTCCCTGATAAGATTATTAAAAGAGAAAAACGTCTGAAAGAGTTTTGTTTCGATGTGGCAGGCCTTTAGAAGCAACCCAAGGTCGAAAATTATGTGGAAATCATGAGAACTTGGCGAAAAGCCATGAACAAAAAGAGTTCAAGCTGTCCCCAAACGTGCACATCCTTGATGCCCATCTTAACATTTCAAGCAGAATATATGACCATAATGAGATAAGCAATGGTAGTGCGTCCATCAAGAAATACTGAACTTTGATCAGAGGAATATGAAATGAAACATGATGAGAGACAAAATTTAACAGCTTGTACGGGAAAATGCTCTACATTATGAACGGATATCGTGTAAAACTGCTCACTTTTAACATTTTTTTTCTTATATATTTTTCTGTAGAAGTTTAAATGAAAATTTAACTCTGTTTTTTTCTTATTAGCGCTTTGTACATTGGCTGTAAAATACAAAATTTGCCTATTTTTCTTAAATATTTTATCATAAAAGCTACAAAATCAAATTTTATAACAAATCATGGCATTTTCTATTGTTTTGAAAATCGCATTACATATTGTATAATTAGTTATAGATGATGACATTCCTACACCGTTCCATTGTGCAATTTTGTGGTATTGGCATGACTTTAGACTTATTCCAACATTGATAAGCAAAGAAAAGGATGGGAAACGGTAACCTTTCAATTGAATCTTCCATTTTGTTCGCTTGAGAAACTGTTTTGCTTGCTACTGGGTTGGCAAGATGTTGGTCTTGCTCTGAACTCAATGGAGGATCTGTTATGTGATCTATTTTCATTGCGTTTCAATGCTTTGCACTTTCTCTCACTGTTTCGTATTTCGACCTGAGTTTACAGATACCAGAGCAATTTTATTCTTGATTTTGGCACGCGAGCATGACTTTAGACACAGTTCCTCTCCAAACGTTAAACAACTTGGCCGTTTCTTTTACCTGGTTCCCAGGTAATGATTCCAGCTGGTCCATATATAATTTTGGTCCTAATTGGACATCGACAGTATAGACCTGCCATTCTCAACGAGACACGTCATTCTCGATCGCGCTCCGTTTTTCCGACCAACCAGAAGGCTAGAATTATACCGAAGGATCTGAGCCTCAGTCAATAGGCCCATCCTTAGTTTCGGCACATTTCGTTCGAAGGCATACGCACTCCAGTTAGTGTTACTACTATAGGTTGAACTCTACGTGGTTAAAGTTCCTCGAATAACCATCTGATCCCCGTTTCATCTATTAAAGGCTCGAACCTAAGCAAGGTTGAGACGAATCATCTGTGGCCTCCTTGCCAGTTATCCCGCTATACATACGTACCGAGGCTCATTATAGCCTCTCCAGGTTCCCGTTGAACTCCCCCATTTCCCCCAAGTCGCTCTGTTAGATCGATCATTGTGCACCTTGAGTATCCATTGCCATTATTTCCTTCAAAATAATTATTGTGTATTCGATGTAAATTTATTAAAGATTATTTTTGCTCCTACCTACTCATTTGCCTTATAAACTGCAGCCTTCATTAATTCACTAATGGCTAACCGCACTCTGTTGTTTTGGGGTAAATTTCCAATCACTCGTCTTGGGAAATGTCGTTCCTCCCCTCCCCCTACTACTACTCCTCTCTCAGTCGCGACCAGAATTAAGCAAATATCACTCATTGGACCTTGAGCGACCACTCATTTTGGGTAGAAGAAAACACATGTTTTGGGGTCATTTTACGACATAATATATATATATATATATATATATATATATATATATATATATATATATATATATATATATATATATATATATATATATATATATATTAACTGCTGTCAGGTGTGGGGTCCTTTGGAGGTTCCTTTTAAGTTCTTTTAGGGTTTTAAGGCTAAAAGCATGGCTATTCACAAAGTTAGCAGAAATAATTTGGCGTATTATTTTTTCCATTTATTGTGTGCACCCGTCTTTATACATGCAAATTGTAAGTTTTGATACTGCGCTTCTCATTTCTTTCCCCAGCGGAATTTTACACTTTCCTACCAAGAAAAACTTTTTCGATAATTCGTGCACAGAAGGTAAATATTAATCACGCCGTGTGCATAAAAGAAAAAGAGAGAGCCAACAGAGCGGGAAAAAGAGAGAAAGGGAAATAGAGAGAAGAACGAGAAGAAAGAAAAAGAATCCGAAAACATGTAGTGGAAACGCTGGATCGAAACGCTCTCCGTCAACTCTTGAAATTAGATCCCACAACCTGAACCCGTGAAGCTCCCCGTTTACAAGGAGGAACAAGATTTCGGGTCCTATTTAACGCATTTTTAAAATATCTTGGAGCTAAACAACTGGGACATTGAAGCGGTGCGTCGCTAAACTCCTGCCGTTGTTATGCTCTAAGCTGCAAGATATTTCATATCTATCCCATCGGAGGCAACGATCTACTATTCGACGTTGAAATCGGAATTGTTAGCCGTGTATAACATGACGCTCGATTTCTACTGCGTTATAGTTCGTCACGCTCAACCAAACTTTTCGACAGTCTGGGTATAAGCCCTTCTGAGCCATTTCAAATTCTGGCTTGATTCTTCGAAAGTTCCCCACGAGTATGAAGCATCAGTCGACTTCATTGTGAGGACCAGGTTATGGATTCGTTTTCTTCTGAGATTCGATCATTTGTAAAGGACTGGAGGTGTTCCACCTTCAATGAATGCATCAAAGAAGCCAATGTATTTGCCGCGAGCCACAAATGCTACCCTAATGAAGGAAGAAAGGCAGAACCTGCGTCCCCCGAAGATAAAAGCGGCAAACTAAAATTAAACACTTCGTCACCATAGCAGGTTTGTAAAAATAAATGGCTCCTCCAAGCCCAGAAACATTTATTCGTTTGAACCCCCTGACGTCAAGCCATTTTTATCAAATCCCCCTTCGTCATACTTCCCCAGGAGGCAAATCGTGTGTTTCCCCTTTGCGGTGTCGAAAGACACTTGAGGAGCAACTGCCTTCATAACTCCCAATTCTATCCTAGTTCTCTCAGTCAAGTGCACCAAATTTATGATAACCCTCCCGCCACCACCGTCTGCTTTTCCTGCCGCTGGCAATCAAGTTAACTTCTTTTTCGAGAAGAGCTACCCTGCAAGCTTGAAGTTTGAGACCGGATCATTAAACGGCTGCCGGGTCTCCACCCTAGTTCTGCATACAGGGTGTACGTGTATTGTAGCGTCAGACGAACTACTTTTCCTGATTGCTGCGAACCATGGTAAGTTTGCGGTAGTACATGACTACCTGGAGCGTGCAAACCGATTCTTCATCGTCAAATGCTTTTTTTAATGCGCGTAATATACTGGCTGGGCTGAATTAGTTGCGGCCCTAATAAAGTTCTGCGCCGTTCTGGACGGACAGTGACAACGAGTTATTTCCAACCATGTGGTTCAACCAATCCTCACGCGTTTCCAGACCAAAAAGGAAGCAGAGGCAGTGGCTCCCATTGAATCCCCCTGCGACCCCGAGTTCAGCGGCTTCCCGAAAGATGAATTCGCTACAATACAAAAGAGCTGGAATTCACCCGCCACATCTGGATTAAAGCACATAAATGTTCCGGAGTCCAACTGCGGTGATAAAGTCGTCTTCTACGTTGGGAAGAACGCCCTCGCGTACCCCACCTACTTGGAAAGCAACAGTTCCGAGGTCCATGTATTATGCAGAGAATTTTGAAATATTTTTATTGGCCCGGTGCGGACGATGACATCCTTAATTATTGCCATTCGTGTTATATATGTCAAATTATAGCCGCAGAAGGAAGCGTCAGATCCGCTTCGCTGCAGAAAGGACCGATCAAATCTGAAACCTTCGCCCGCATGACAATCGACCGGATTGGCCCAATTCACCCATCGTTCAGTGAAGGGCACAGCTTCGTGCTTACCTTCGTTGATATCGCGACCCGTTTCCCTGAAGCAGTACCCTTGAAGAAGAATGAGAGTATCACCTGCCCCGAGGCGCTGATTACTATCTTCTCCCGAGTCGGAATACCTAAGGAGGTATTATCAGATCAAGGCCGTCAATTTACCTCTGAATTAATGGAGTATGTCAGCAAGCTCGTAATGGTAAAACCTCTTTTGACCACCCCCTATCACCCCGCCACAAATGAAATGTGCAAAAGATTTAATGCTCCATTGAAATCCATGCTCAAGTTGTTGTGCGCAGACCACCTCCGACAGTAGCATAGATATTTGCCGGTAACTTTGTTCGCATACCGGGAAATCCCGCATCGCACATTAGGCTTGGCACCTTTAGGATTGCTGTATGGTCGGAGCGTTCAAAACCCGCTGAGCATTTTAAATAATTATTTTCTAACCAAGAATTGGACCGGGAAATCCAATATTTTGATCAAAAGTCTATAGATCGTAGATTCAACCCAGGTGAGGAAGTTGTATTATTACTCCCCACTGAGAATAATAAACTCATAAGTCAATGGTTAGGGCTCTTTCTTCGTCATCGAAATTCGTGACCCCGTTGGTTATCTCATTCGAACTCTGTCTGGGGACAAGCTGTAACACGTACACATGTTCAAGAGCTACCACCGCTGATCTTGCATCAATAATATCGAGGCCATTGATAAGGGGTCTGCCATAGAAGTAGACTACCCCCTAAATCCACTAAATGTGGTGCAAGTGGCTTGCATAGAACAAGACAAGGAGTACCCCTTGCCCACCATACCCAGCGCACCCGATTCCCAGTCCTCCAACTTGGACAGGTCAATATCCAGCTGCCGCACGATTTGAAGAGTCAGCTGCAGTATTTAGTGAGTTACTTTGGAGACATGATCTCCGAAATTCCCGGGTGTGCCACTCAATTTTAGCATGATATTATTTTAACCACCCTAAAGCCTATTCGTTCCAAGCCGTACACCTTGCTTATCCATTTAAGAGAGGTCATCAACGCAGAGATTACTAAATTGTTAAAGTTAAAGATAATAAACCCTCCCAATCTTGTTACCGTTCCCCCACTATGTTGGTTAAGACGTTAGAGGGGTCATATAGGCTGTGTGTCGATTTTCGGAAACTTAATTCGGCGACTTTGTTCGATACTGAGCCTAACCCCTTTATCGACCAAAACATCCAGTTTTTTGAAGGGGCCAATTACATTACCGAATTGGACCTATGTGGAGCTCATTATCCTTGA